>APFE031546703.1:22348-42850 GCA_000404065.3 Pinus taeda | reverse complement strand
TTTTTCTTCTTTCACTTATTTGCCTTCTCCTGCACTGCTGTGCATTCTTTTTACATCACATTACAAACAAAAAACTTTACCCTGCTGCATTTTTACCATGGTCTTCATTTGCTCCTCTGTTCTATTTTTTTTTCTTACACACTACTGTGTGTTTTCATTGCGTATTCACAAAAATGAACCACACAAAAATTACATAACATTAAAAAGAAATCACCCGCACTTCTGTGCTTTCTTCCCTTCTCCTTTTTCACGCTGCAGGGGTCGCTCTATATGTTTCATATGCGATTACATAACACGCATTTCACATTACGATCCTCGTGTGTTTTTCACATGACACACTGGATTACAAACCATTGTTTTTACATTGGCTACTGCGAGCCCAAATTACATGTGCTCCCCGTGTGCGATGCAATTACCATATGACTCAGAACTTTTCGGTGCTGCAGACCCTATTTTTGTTTTCTTACTGGCGCGAACTAAAAAACACAACCTCCCCGTGTGTAATACTCATAATACACAACACAAAATGGGGTCAACGTTTTTAAAAACATATATTAAAAAAAAACCTATGTTATATTTCGCCCATGCTCCTATTAAATTGCCGTAAAGAAATATTAATACGCCGTAAGGAAAAAACAATGAACACATTACCAAACTCATGTCATTGCATTTAACATAAGGTATTGTCCAGGTCCATTACTCCAGGGACAGGCCCCCGTACCTACTTTGGACAGTGTAAACGGCGGAGGCTTTTCCTGGAGATCGAACGGCGGAGAGGATGCTGATTAATCGGACAGATATCGGGCGGGATGAGAAGACCGAAAGTTACCTTCCGATGGATGTCAGTGGATGACGTCACGGCGATCCACATGTCAGCACCAAATTTCATCGGAGCCCTTCGTCCGGAAACAGCTTTAGGCTGAAGGGTGGTGCCATGGCTTACTGCCGGTTTCAGGGATGCTTCGGTGGTTTTGGGCGTGCGTTGACTGCTCACCCGCGCGCCTTAACTGCTGGCCTCCCACGCACAGGGGAAATTATAAATTCAACATTATATAAAATATTTTATTTATTGTTTTAAAAAATTATCTATATATTTTATAAAGCTATTGAAAAAAATACAAAAATACAATGTAATCTCTACCACATTAAAAATACATTTTTTAGATCTGTGGGTAATTATTGGTTCTCTCCCTTGAAACTTTAGTGATTAGATTCTTGGCTGGGAGTTTGCAATATAATTAAACATTTGTTTGATTTAACTTCTCTGTTGCTGAATTTTTGGCTTTCGAGACGTTGCAAGTCTTTGAAGTAAGCAATGTTACAGGTAAAGAATATTGCTTATATTAGGGATAGACAATGTCAAAATGGCGTTGCGTACCATTGCTCCTGCCTTTTCTCACAGACTGCGCCACGTTCAGTGGTTCCATCTTGGAATAAATTAACTGCACCACTTTTAGTTCGTCTCGGAAGCCCCACTGCCAAAGACTGTTTGCTGCCCGTCGATAAGTTTCATTCCATTTTTTATATAGGAGACGGTACAAAATATTTTAGGTTATTTTAATTCAGTTTACAGTGGCATATTTATATAAATTAAGTGGCATATTTATATAAATTAAATGGTGAGTGAATTTTTATGATTATGACATTTATATATAATTGAAAAAGATTTTATGGGATTAATTTTATGTGATTCATTTTATTAGTTTTAATCTTACTTCTTCATTTATGTGGGTATCACTTCAGACAATGAGTGTTAAGTAGATTTCAAAAATCATGAGAAATTAATGACTTACTACTATCTCTCATAGAAATGTCATAGATAAATGAGTAACTTAATGCATTTGAATCCCAAAAAATGATATCTAAATCAATAATAATTATTATTTTTAAAATAAATTAATATATAAGTTAAACACATATACATCTATATAAAAAATTGTCCATAAGTTTCATTCAATTTTCTATATAAAAGATAGTAAAATATATTTTCCGTTATTATATGTTAGTGTACGCTAGGACATCTATATAAATCGAATGGTGAATTCTGCCACGTGTAACAGGTAACACACCCACACACTTGAACAACATTTATTCCAGTAAGAGAATACCAGTTCCTGGAACTGCCATTCCAACACTACCTACACATTTCAGAGATGTATGGAAGGTCTAGGCTATTAATTATTAAATACATTGAATGTTGGAGAATCTAATTCTAACTATTTGTGAGGAGTTGCAACTGTTTAAACTGTTTATTTAAGTGTTTTTTCAGTTTTAGTTAATCTAATTTTGTTTAGTCTCACTGCAGTTATTTATTCTTGATGTCTCCCATTAATCTTACTTAACTAATTGGTAATATTGAAAAATCAATCATCTACTTCATATTTTATATTCATTTTTTTTTGTAATATTGAAAAAATCAATAATCTACTCCATATTTTATATTCATTCTTTTTCATGGTATCAGAGCTTGAATAAAGCTCCTTGAAAGCAACAGAAAGAAGAACGTTTAAGTCACATAAAACACTAGAAAGAGCAGCTTCTCAAAGTTTGTGGCCCAAGGACTAAAAGAATTTGTATTGAATTTCACACTTCTGAAGAAAATGAAGTACATCACTTACATAGCTGTAAAAAAGACAAGTGCGACACTTTCGTACCGCAACAAAAAAAAATAAAGCGAGCAAAATTGTCCAAAAAACTAAGAAATACTCATAATTTTGGAGCTCACGCACCTCGTGACTTGAAAGAGTATGCAAATTTCGCATAATACCTCCGTCAAGAACTGCCCAAACAAGGAGGACAATTTTTTTTTATGACAAGAGTGATTCTATAAAGGTAGTAACGGTAATTTTTTTGCGGAACAGGCCATTGTAAGGAAAGAACGGGGGTGGATGTGACCGCTCCCCGGCCCCGACGACCTGATACCGATGACCCCCTTCACCCGTCGCCGGATGAAACCCACCGATCCCCGCTTCCCTCTACCCAAGCCCCTTCTCCTCCCCTAGGTACACACTTCCCTGGCCCGACGGACTGCTAAACGTTGGTTGTTGATGGAACATACATTGAATCCAACGTCATGCTATATTTCAAACTCGACCAGACACGAGGAAATTTTAAAATTTGAAATGAAATGGGGGAGGGATGGCAGTAACTGGGCCAATGGCGTGGGAAATTTGAAAAAATAGAACTGAATTGGGGAGGGAAGGCAGTATGGAAAGGCTAGGCATAAAGTTCAAAAATCCGCAGGGATCTCTCCTGTCCATAAAGTAGAAATAAAGTAGAAATATGTGGCAACCCTATTAACGTTCTACTGAATGGCGAAATGAATGCCCTTATATCCAATTTCGGTCTGGCGAGGATGACAACTAAAGAAGAAATATCCATGTGACCACTAAGATATCAGGACTACAAGGTTATTTGGGCTCTGAATACGCTCTTTACCGTCGGGGATTTTTCTGGTAAAATCCTAAAAATAAACAAACAAACTAAATACAAATCAATGCTTTGTTTTTCTCCTCAGGATCTTTTTGCACAGGGAAGCAAATGAAATTTTGAGGACAGGGATCTTTCACACCAATAAAACCTTTATATTCATTAATAAAAACTCTGATACATATTTCTTCTTTCTTACTCTGAAGGATTCACCAAAAACAAAATTACTGTGCCTCTGTTTCAAATGATTTTTACACTGCTTTATAAAATCTACATTGACATTTACTGTTGTAAAAAGGAGTTTTTACATTTACACATTTACCACTGTAAAATGAAATTCTTACATATGCTGTAAAAATTTCTTACATAATATTCACTGTGAGGTGAAAAACCATTTCTTTACTCACACCATTTACAATGCTATTTAAAACAATTCTTCATTCGCTCTTATTGCAGTTTCCTTCCATTCATTTTAACGACAAAAAAAATTACATCACGCTGCTGCCTATTGGCAAATTACATATTCTCAAAATACATACCGTTGCTGCACTCCTGTGTGCTTCACACCATGCTAGCCTTGCTCTCGTTTCGCACTGTTGTGCTACCCTTTTCATTACACATTACAATTCATATTCGAATGAAGACAAAAACAAAACATATACCAAAACCAAAAAAAAATAATGATAGCTTGACTTACCCATAACTATCTTTAAATTCACCATACTTCCGTGCAAACAAAATTAAAACATTTACCAGCGATCCTACGAACAATATTAAAATTCATTAATGACTTTTACGGCGGTCAAACAAAACGTTCAAGCAGGTTGATGAAGATCCTTGTGCGTTGACCTGATCGGATGCACACCAAACTCACACAAATCAATCGAAGTTTAGCTTCGGGGGAGTGGGTGGTTTTGTGTTCGTACACAGGGCGAGTGGCAGCTAGTCTGGGTGTTCGGAGGCCCTTTGAGAGAAACAACTTTTTACGAAAAGTTGTGCGAAATAATTTATGGTTTTCCGGAAATGGTTTTGCGTCGCCGTTTAATGCTCCCGCACGGCAGGAGGAATTAATGTTTCAACATTTATGGCCAACACATGAACAATTTGGGGTCTGAATACGTTCTTTATGGCCAAGACACAGACAATTTGAGGTTTGAATAAATCTTTACGGCCAACACTCAGACAAGCGTGATGTGTGCAATTTTGGCACTATGTTGTTGGAGGTCATAAGCGATAGAAGGACGTTGGACACCTCCCTGGAGTCGGCTTCCAATACCTAATAATGGATTGGACATGGGCGGTTGTGAAAGCAGGAAAAAATATTGAAGTAACAGATGAAAGGATTCTTCATATTGGGTTTATGAACATCATGGCGAAGTTAGTTTCAGTGAGTATTTGTTATGGTGGCTTACACACCAACGACTAAAGAAGCTCCCCAGGTTTTGCAAGGTGAGGTTGAGATTTTCCAGACACCCAACATGCATTTACATATTATTTATCCATCTCCCCTCTCTGGAAGTTACAAAGTAATTAAAAATCACTAAAGCTCATCAGCGAATGGAAGGTGGTTGGGTGGGCGAAGGAAGCAACAATTTAGACCAACAGCGGCATAGAGTAATTCAATACAGTTCCAAGATCGTCGGTGATATTATGAACAAAGATTTGGATTGTTGTTTCCTATCAATATAACTAAACGTGTGTCGATAAAAAAACTGCATGGAAAAAAGGTTTTTCAAATCAATATTGTGTGTATGTTTAGAAAGGCTCTATCTTCTTGTGTTTCAATTTGCTATCCATTATGTATAGCATAAGGGGAGATAATTATCTTTAAAAAAATGTTTAATCGCATTCCCAAATTAACATGTTTACTACGATATATACACTTCTCCAAATTATTCTATTATTCATTGAATATTTATTTCGATAAAACTACCTTACATTCATTTGTGGAAAGAAAAACCATAATGTCCGTATTATAAGAAATAAATGCACTTACTAGCGCATTCACATTCTAACTATGTGTAACATTCCTAAAATATCAATATAACATTTACCATTTATTAGAATATTTATATTCTAACTTCATTAATGATTCGTTTGATTTGTTGAAACATAATAGTTGAATCAAAAACTAGTTATGGTTAACAGTTTTTTTTAATGACATTTTCATTCATTATTCACGGAGGATTTATGCTCTAAATTGTTTTTTTTACGGGGATGATGGAGACATAGAGATTTGTTAGGAATTTTTGATAATTCCAAACAAAAATAACAGAGAACAATGCTCTGTTTTTGCACATGGAAGCTAAAAATTGTTTGGGAGAAGAATACAGTTTTTCACACACATAAAAAACTATGTATTCATTAATAAAATTGTGGTTACAAGATTCTTCCTCTACCAGAGGGATTACAACCAGAGACTGCTTCTAATGTAGTTCCAAAAAAAATTACTGTGTCTCTTTAAAAAGATTAACCTGTCTCAACTTACAAATTTTCACACTGCTGTGTAAAAAAAACTTTTCATTTGTGTGCTGTTGTTGCTCTCATTACATTACATATAACATTACAGTCCAAACCAAAACATAAAAGCATTCATGCTACTGCGTAAATTTACACTGTTGAAAAAAATTTCCTCTTACATTCGCTGCGGCGAGTTTTTCTCCATTACATATTCGACTACAAAACAAAACATAACCTAACCTTTTTGTTTGACTTGTTCCGTGTAAAAAAAATCATATCTGTGAATTTAAAAAAAAAAATGCTTTACCTACGATTTACGACCACAGTACATTTCATTAATTATTTCAGTATGGTGATATGTTAATTTTTTTTTAACCGCATCGCACGGAAAAATCCAGGGACAGGCAGAGTGAACTACCCTCACTCTCATGAGCTACGAACCGTTGATCTTGCCCTTGATCATGAGCTACTAACGTATCTAATACCTGGTCAATGAATGGAAGGGGAAAGTGGTCTTTTTGTGTTGCTTTATCTAGTTCTCTATAATCTACACAAATCCTCCACCTTCCATTACTCTTTGGTACCACTACAAGCGGAGAGACCCATTTGCTACCGAAGATAGGGTAAATAAAGTTCACATTTAAAAATAGGGTAAATAAAGTTCACATTTAAAAACTTTTGAAGTTCAGCTTTTCCAATGTCTTTTAGGTGAGGGTTAAGTCTCCTTTGTGGTTGGAAAACAGGTCTTGCATCCTTTTCTATGTAAATTTGGTGTGTACATAGCTGGGGATCAACTCCTTTTATTTCATTGCAAATGTTTCTTTGTATTTTCTTAATAGTTGGATTAGCTTGTGTTCTTGTTCTAGAGTCAGGTTGCCATTAATGTTCAAAGTTTTTCCTGGCTCAATTTCTACAGTTTTACTATTTGATACAGAGGTAGTAGGTATTGTTTGATCGTGATTATCTTTGAAAGGATCTTCTTCTAATTCATTATCAAATGCTGCTTCTATCATATGAAGTTGCATGTGGGATCTAGATTCAGTCTGGCTAAAAAAGTTGTTAATGACATCATCCTCTATTTGATCTTTCAAATCGAGGGCATCTTCTATGGTTAATGGGGATCTAATATTTTCGGTGAGGTATTATTCCGAATGTTTGTTAGTTTCATTATTGTGACACTTGGCTGGGCTGGAGGATACAAGGCTAGATTCTTGATATTAGCTCCTCTAGTTATGGTCATACTGCCTTGTCGACAGCTAATATAAGAATCAGTGGTTGCAAGCCAAGGTTTGCCTAAAATCAATGGATGTCCATCAAGTCGATTTTTTGGATTTATTATCATAAATTCAGCAAGATACTCCCAAGAATCAACGGATACCATAACATCATGCAGTGTGCCTTCTGGCCTAACCAAAGATCGGTCAGCGAGTTCTAATAAAGTGGAGGTTTGTTCTACCGATGTAATGCCCAGTTTTTGACAAGTGGTGATTGTTAGGATATTAATTGCAGCCCCTAAATCAACTAAAGCATTTGAAAAAGTTTGCCCATTGTTTTGTACTATTACTATTGGATTTCCTGGGTCTTCATATTTAACGGGTGTTTCTTTTCCTGATAATAGGTCAGATATGGTACCAACTACTTGGACTATTGGGTTATTTGTTATTCTCCTAATTGGTTATTTTATACATAGCTCTTTAATGGTCTTTGCATATATTGGGATGTCTTGGATGGCTTGGAGGAGTGGAATTTTTATGTACATACTTTTAAGTTCTCCCAGAATGTCAAAATCAGGATGTTGTAGGGGTCGAGGTATAGTTAATCGCTCTGGGAATGGAGGGGAAGATGTGATTACTTGATTATGAGTTTGTTGTCTGATCACATCCTCTTCTTGTAGTGGTTGTTCTATAGATAACTGATTTTCAACTTGAGTGGTTTTATCTCCTTATGTTTCAATGATGCACCCAGATCTTAATTGAAGATCATTACACTCCCTTAAATCGGTTCCTATTTCTGGTGTTTCAATTATTTAGATAGATTGGACTGGTCTGTTATTTGGATTAGGGTTGGGCTGGGCTGGGAGTTGTGGTCTTAAATTAGACTGGGGGTTTTGTTGTAATGCTGGAAGTGTAGGTTGAGAGAGAGAAATGGTTCTTACTAGCTGATTCATCGGTCTTTGCCAGTTTGTCTACCAAGCTTGACTCTGTGAAGTAGGAGGGGACCATTTTGTTGGATATACATTGTTTTGCCAATATGGTGGGGTGTAGGGAAAATTTGGCCAATTGGGTTGGTTTGCTTGATTCAGCCATGGTGATGATGAAGGAAATGGTTGTTGTGACCAATTTGAGAATGGAGGTTAATTTTGCCACATAGTATTATATTGCTAAGCATGATATTATGGTGGCTGAAAAGGAGAAGCTAGATAGGAGAACATATCTGATTGTTGCGACTGCCATTGACCGCGCTGACTGAGTAGGTACACCGGTTCTGGCTCTTCTTCTGCTTCCTTCTAGACTGCTTTCAATCCAGGAAGTGAGGGACAACTCTTTATAGAATGATATTTTGTACAAATGGCACAAACTTGAATCACATCTAACAAACATTCTTTGTAGTTGTGGTTCTTTCTGCACATGGGACAGAAGATTGCCAAATTTTGTTCTGCCTTTGCTTGTTTCTGCTTGCCCTGCATAATATCAAGTTGCGTTGTCAGAGTCCCCAATATGTCAGTTTTGAAATTTTCTAATAAATTTCCAGTTTCTGCGCGAGTTACTCCCTCTGCAGAAATTCTATTATCTCTTGTAAACCAATCATGTTCTATTGGTTTTAGTCTTGTGCTGCCTCTTGAACTCCTGATACATAAATTAATAACGTCAACAAAATTTTCCTGGTAAATATCTCCTTTTCCCATAAAATTTAGTGTTTCAATCCAGTGTTCCTTCATTCCTCTAATTAATATTGGTTTTAATACATTATCAGGTAAAGGTGATGATGCATAAGGAGATCTTTGAAGATTATATTGAAAACGCTCAACATATGCTTCTAATGTTTCATTTGGCCTAGCTACCATCTAAAATATTTCATCTTTTAATTCTCTAGACCTGCAATAATCCTGTTGTTTTTTTAGAAAAGACTCTTTCATTTGATCCCAGTTATTTATAACAACACCAACCAACCCCATAAACCATCTTAAAGCAACCCCTTTTAATGTAGAGGGAAATAATTTCAGTTTCTAGGGGTTGGTGGTATAGTCATAACCTCTACACAACACATCAAATTCAAATAAGAATATATCTGGATCTTCTGATGTAAGGCCATGGAATGTAGGGATATGCTGGAGAGGAATTGCTTTCGTAGGAGCATTAGCTGTAGTTTCCACAATGGGATATTGCAGTGTAGAAGTTTGGGTGCTTGGTTGGTTTTGGGCCATTTGGTCAAATATGTGCCAATAATCTTCTGGGATGTCTAGGAGGGTGTTCCTAGGTTGACGAGGGGGATTGGCTTTAATAGGAATGGCCTTAGTAGCACTTCCTTTATCTGGGATGATGAGAGTTCCTAATGTTTGGGGGGATTTTGGCTCTTGAGGTTATTCAGCATCGTTATGGATGATTTTTGCAGCACTTCCCTTATCTGGGCTGCTTAATGGTAGAATTATCCCAAGAGGAGATCTTGGTTCTTCATTTTCCCCGATTTATCCTCTCCCTTCATAGAGGTTGCTAAGGTTCCCTTCTTGCAATGATTTTTGGCTAGAATTCTCAATTTCTTGAAAATCTTGGTCTTCGGTGTGACTATGCACCTCAACAAAGGCTATAGATGGTGATCCTGTGGCCTGAAGGGAACTAGTAGGTTGTCTAGAAGTAACTTTTCTAGGCCATACTGAAGGCTGATATTCTGCTTTCTTAAAGATTTCGTCTATAAAGGTTGATCGGCCAAGGGTCACTGGCCCCTTAGCTTTATCCGACTTGGGTAGGGGTTTAGGATTCTTTTCTGGCTTTTTCTGCATAGTCATGCACACAAATCAACTGCTAATTTCTACCCAAAGAAAACAACAACAAATATGCAGGAAAGCGGGCAGGGAGCAAGGCTATTACATGATCCGTATGCAGGTTCTTACCTTTCATTTTTAAAACCCAATTCTCTCCTAGCAGGTTCTTACTCTACTCTGAAAATAGAAACAAATGGCTACACTCTTCCCCAGCAACGGTGCCAAAATTTCGAGCAGTAAAAAGGGTCTTTTTAACCTCTATTTACCCTACATTAATTGTCAACCCAGGAACAATTTGTTATTTCAAAGAGTACTCAATTTGAGGCAGTCATTTATCAAACTAATGCTAGTAGTATAGTGTTCTCAATACAAGAGTAAACGGATGCTTGGAATGAAATCTATTTGCGAAAAGAAACCTAATACTCAAATGATGCGTTCAGAAAGCTTCAACAATTTATCAGTCAACGGTACAGTAATAGTAACTCTTCCCTCTATAAACTGATGCAATAAAAAAGGCACCCAAAGGAAGGATCATCAAACTAGGAACTAGACAACGTATGTCAATGTTCACTATAGTCTCAGACCTTCCACACACCAAAGTAATGATAACCTTCAAATGACAGGAAGTAGAACAACAACTATCTCTATTTAACAGGATTAAATAGCAAGCCCTTAATCTATGGAAATGAATGGAACAATAATTATAATATATAGGAATTAAGTAACAACTTTCGAATTAAACAACAAACAAAAATGGAACAACAGATTATTAGAAATGAAGTATAGAATGACAATTCAGATCTAAATGTACAACAACCCAAGTTAAACACACGACACACTTAACATCTGAGCTTCGATACAATACGCATGAATCACAGCTATAAAGTAACATCAATTATAACGGAACAACAGTTGTAACAGAATAGCAATTCTGAATGAACGACAGTCACAATTTAAGAATAAATCATACAGTAGTACCAATTTAGGAACATACATCGCAGTTGAACTGTAATCAAATGGCAATCTGTAAGGAACAACAGTGTTGTATCAAAAAGGAACAACAATGCGATACAAAGTTAGAATGATAACATAACACTGCTTTTGCAGATAACAATAGTATTTAGTCAAATATATATATAACAGAGCTGATATGTAAGACAATAAAGCGCATTAGATCACTGAACAGAGTAAATGAATGAAATCAAACCACACATGGATTAGAAATATAATATAGGAGCGAGTGATCCACCAGGGCCGAGCCCTTCACCTATAGGGACTCACTGCTTAAGGCTACTCTAGAATCAACGATAGAACAACAACCAGGTTCCTATATTAAAACATTAAACAGAGTTACAATGAATCGCTCTTCAAAGAGAGTCGATGATCAATGTTCCAGTATCACAGAAAGTTTTATGAAAATAACAATAGTTCTTTTTTCTTCCCCCCCAAGCTAATAGTGCTACCCCTTCTTATAATAGTTGAGCAGCGATACCAACCATGAAGAGGATTGTTAATATAGCAATCCCTTACAATCAAAGGATCGTGAGGGATTCACCAAACTGTTAATTTGCAGTTATCCTTTTGTTCTTTCACGCTGATTGGAGATCTCCTTTTCCTTTTTTTGGTTGTTACGCTCCAATTTGGATCGCCTTGTTTGAACACGGTTCCCTGCCAAAGGGACAACAGTTAACTTGGTCTTGTTCTTTCCTTCAGGATGACAGTCTTTCGTTTTCTCCTTTTTCTGCATAGAAAAGGGTAATTATTAGTTATTTCACATTACATATAAATCTTCTAGATTTTATCATAGTCTTTTGTCATATGCCTAACTCATTATGTGAAAAGGTTGTGAGTTTTGAAGAAAAGATAACAAAGTAAATGAAAATAACATACCTTCTCTAGTGCCCAACAAAGACTATTGCACATAAGTAATAGTGTGATGGTGTTTGATGTGTTTGGTAACTAGTTTCTTAGACGTCGCTTCAATAAAACTGCAACATTCAATAGGGGAATATAAGGCGAGATCTTCAGGCTGATCTTCCGCATCGGGAGAAAGAGTAAGCCATAGTGTCTAAAGTTGGGAATGAACATCGACCATTCGAGTCTCTAGTCCATATTTTGAAAAATTTCATTGTGTTTAGATTGCAGTGGCAACATGGAGATGAACCATTCTTCTTCTAAACGAATCGATGCTCCAATAGAGAAATTGAAGAATGAATACAGTGAAACAATTTGTTACATATACATTTAGGCACATCAATCCTTTCATCCAGATCAATGTTTTAGGGCTTATCAAACCCTAATTTCAGTTGCTACATGTCCTAAACAAGTCACCCATTTGAATGCCTCCTTCCCAGATAGTTCCATGACTTGAAGACATCCAGAAATGGCCTCTAGAAGGACCAATGTAGGTAGGCCCATGTAAAGGTGTACTGCAGAGCAGTTAAGTCCATGCCAGGGTGCTTTATAGAGCACTTAGACTTCCATTCACCTGCGTTGGGTGAGTCTGAGCAAAATTCACATAGGGTTTGGGGAATATTCTTACCTTTTGGAGTCATCTAGAAGGTTACCTCACTTATCATCTCCTATGAGCTCAAAAATGGATGATGAATGATTTAAGGTACATCCTATCCTCTCATCGCTTCCTCCATGGAATTAATTCTAATTATGGACGGCTATTCAATGTCACCATTTATGACAAATCCTCCTTCATCTCCCTATAGATTGACGACTCGCCTAAGTGATGAGGGGCTGGATTATGTTGAATTGTAATGAGATAATGCTGCTGTGAGACTTGGCTTTGAAGCAAGTATTCTAATGCTAGAATTTTTTCATGCTTTTGATCTGATGCAGATGGGATCCAAGACAGAGGAATGACTTTGAATCAGACACAATGGTTGTAATTCCTTCTTCTATTTAATAATGTGTTTGAACCTTTCTCCCATATGTTTGTATTATTTTATAATGCTTATATGTGTGAAATGTATCTGATTCCATTAACTTATATTTAATAGATCTTTTCCTTCGATTGATTATTTGTTTTTTGTTGTGTTTACAAGTACTTATTAAGCGTGTTAAGTACGGGAAGGAGCGACAGGATCTATACAAAGGAGATGAGAGGAAAGCGGAACTACAAGTAAGTCTTCTCATCTTCCCATCTTATCTATTTCTTGCAGGGAAATACTAAAATACTTTAAACTATTGTTATAGATTTGGCTACCTATCTAGGGAATTAATATTTATTCGTAGATATTGTTAGTCCTTACAATTTCCTAGGCTGAAAAGGAAATCGACAAGGGTAACCTCAAACCACTTCAGCTTAGTACCTAGCCCTACTAAGCATGAGAGGGATCTCTCTAAGTCTCTTATAAGTGATATGACTTTGAAGCAAATGAATTTTAGACTATATATGAGTACTTTTTTGTTTGTTTGTGAAAATTTGGTTTCCAAAAATTTGTTGAACTTAGGGTTTGGAGCCACAAGTAGGTCTAGGATATGGGACTGTGGGAGAAAACATAAGAAGGAGATAGATATTAGAAGCCATGGTATAATTTGAGTATTTGTTAGTGTAGTATAGAGGATATAGAGAGGAAACTAATGAACATAAATAAACATGATTTCATTAGCTTAGAAAGACAAAACACATAACAATGAAAACCAGATTTGGACCATGAGAAAACAAAAAGAATCAAGTACAAGAACCATGAACTCATTGGGATAGAGTTCCTTGAAAATAGTTGCAACCTGTATCTGTATTATCTTAAAGATGATTACAATGCAAGTCTCCTTCACAAAAAGTTGAACCTTCTTCTCCTGAAGTGAAATGATACTTATAGACTCTCCTAGACCACTTTCCCAACTTCAGGAGTTGAATTTCTTGGTGGAGGAACTGACTCCAAGATTCTCTCAACCAACAGGTGAGAGTGAGAAGGTGAAACTCAAACACTTCATGAAGAGTTTGTTTAGGAGTTTTCTTCTTTTATGAGGCCTAATAAACATAAAAAAACAACCTATGATGTACATTTATTCATTCCTGCATCACCTAGCCATGTAACTAGTTCCATTACATAGAGAATCTTGACTTTGACCAAGTCAGACTGAAAACTAGAAATTTTACATAGTGAATTTTTTCAAATAAAAACACAGAAAGTGCAGAAGCGCAGCACCGACTTTGAGCTAATTGTTAGGTACCCTACAGGAGTCAAAATGAAAATATTAGAGAATTATCAATTAGTTCTTCAAGTCTAGTTTCTAGAATAGTTTGAATTTCTGGATTTGGAGCATGGGAAGACCTTCAAAAAGTCATTCTCCCAAGGTCACTCCAGAAGCGCAGCGCCTGTCAAAAAATGGTCCAGAATGTTAGTTTTTTGGCACTTTTTCGCATTTTTCTCCAAAACTAAGCCATCTCTGCAAAATTTGGGCAAATCGGTTTTATAGGATTTCAACACCTTTCGAAAAATTTATACCTTTCCTCAAATGGAGGCCTGAGGAAAATGCGCAATGCCAAAGCGTTGCACTTCTAGAGTAGCTGAATTTTTGAACTTAGACAAAAAATTCTTGAAAAACTCAAAATGCTCAAAATTGGAGGGAAGGTGTAAGAATATGTTTCTTTATAGATTCTTGGATTCTTTAGTAAGCATACCCAAGTTTCCCTCATCCTTTTGGTATTTTTTGCCTCCTTGAGCTTATTTGCAAGTTTCTTTACCTTGACATTGGTGATCATGTTTTGAGCTTAATATTGATGCGCCATGTGTATAAGCAATTGCTTGTCTTTGTTTGCCTTCTCAATGAGCTTCTCCAAGTGTTCATTCACCCTATTAAGCCAATATTCTTTATCTTGATGAACCTCTAGGGCAATCCTTTCTTCTAGGTCAAGGTCTTCATTGAGAAAAATTTGTTCTTGTTCCTCTTGCAAAGGTTTCTTGAGGCCTCTTGTCCTCGGTCTTTTCCTTTTTCCTCTCACCTCTAATGCTTCAGGCTCGCTTGATGTCATGATCTCCTTACCTTTGCCAATTTGCTGCATTAACTTAGTTTTTTTCTCTTCTAGGATCAACTCCTTTGCTTTGAGTTGACTGATTTCATGTTCAAGGAATGATATAACATATTTTTCCCTTTCCACATTTATTGCCAACTCCTTGATTTGGCAGCCATTGTCCCTGATATTTCGTCTCATGATTGAAGTCTGATCTTTTGCCTCTTTATCAATAAGCTCAAACTCATGTTCCACTGTGCCCTTGTCCTTTGTTGTCGTTTCTTGCTTTGTTGACGAAGAAGGCTTGGCCCCTTTCTCTTTTTGAGAAGAAAACACAAGCCTCTGCCCTTTCTTATACACTTTGGTCACCTTAGGCTTGGGTAGATGAGTCTTCTCCACTATTTTTCTAGATGACCCCATCTCTATTTGTTGTTTTGGTGCACTTGAAAGATGATATGCTGCATTTTCCTCATGCCATTTTAAAGTTACTTCTAAAAAGGATTCCCAAACCATACCTCTCTTTGCCAGCTAGTGAAGGACAATGGTTTTGATGAGACTGTGATGGAACAAGCTTGGGGAGTTCTCATTGTCCTTTAATTGTATCTTTTTAGACATTTTTGAAATTCTCTTAAATAGGTATACACATGTTGAGTGGCTTTCGAGATGTGAATTGAATCAAGAGACAAATATGATAGGTATACAACCTGGAGAATCTACCTTCACAAGTAAAGAACCTCATGATAGTTTTCATTAAAGGGGCATATTTCTCGAGAAAATATCTAAAAGGCATGAGGTGAGTATGTGTAGCTCTGTATTGAGTCTTTAGGAAAGGCTTGTAGTTTTCAAGATCTAGACTCATCCCTTTGAACCAATATTCGCCATTGTTTGGTATGCTAGTTGCTATTGAGATGGAGACCACTTAAAAACTAAACTTAATACCAGCAATCATAGCAATCTCTCCTTTCATTTGTGTTGCTACCTAATCTATCAATTTCTCATAAAACCTTGCCTCACTTACCATTTTGCAAAATTCCAAGCAGTGAACATCCTCTTAGCACTATTTTGATGAAAGGATAGGAGTTGATTGTGTTGCAGTCTGATGGTTCATATCTGAGAATCCTCCCTCCTTTATGTTGTCTCTTTCTCTCCGGTGAAGATTTTGCCTCCATGATGACACAGTCCTAGCAGCAGGAAGTGAATGTAAGATGTGAGGTGTGAATGTAAATGAACTGATATGTAGGGTATTTTGAAAAAATGATGGGAGGGGTTTTATGAAAGATGATATGAATTTGAAAACTGATGAAAATGAGTGAAGAAAATAGTGAAAAGATGTTGTTTCTTGCAATTGATACCAAGAGGGTTTATGATGAAATTTGCCAAAAAGGATTCTAGGAATGAGCTAGGGTTTTGATTTTCAGTGTTTAAAATTTGTTTTGAGGCGGATGAACTAGTCAAAATGACTCATCAAACATGTATGCAAGTGTAGGATATCAATTTACAAGTTTTGGAGATAAAAAATTATGATGGCGATTTTCACCCTAACATTTCCCATGCAAAATTTGCTACGAACCCTAACTTGAAAAATTATTGACATGGAATCAAATTGGGAAAGCAAAAGATAAAGGGTGATGGTGTACTTACTTGTTCCTTAGCTTAGAAGATAGTTAAACCAAGCTTGCAAGTGAAAATTTGAAGTTTGGGAGAATTTTGGTGAGTTTCAGGGCACTCTGTCCTGCGCGCAATGCAGTGTTCCTACGCGTAGCACCAAAGCGCAGTGTAATTCATAGAAGTGCAATGCTTGTCTCCTAAGCACATCGCAGTGTTTCTATGCACAACGCCTTCAAATTTTTGATATTTTCTTGTAGGAAAACATGTTTTTCTCTTTTTTGGGCAAGAGGGCTTAATGGTAAAGAGAAAATAGGATATGAACGAAAGAGTTATGGAGCTTTTTCAGTTTATATAGGGAAAATTTTCTCACTTTTCGAAAGGAAAAGAAACCCACCCTCCTTTAGGAACTGATTTTCACTTTATGAAGACATATTTTACCTTCACCATTGCAAATGTGCTTTTTCTTTCCTAAGTGTTGGAGCTTCCTTTTATGAAACCTTCGATATCATGAGAATATGAGGAGTGTGTGGATAATCATGATCAATTCTTCAATAGTTGCTTCGTCATGTTTGACTTATTTCTAGTTTTTTTTATGGAAATGATGGACCTTGGAGACCCTAGTGACCTAATGGATGACCTAAGTCATAATGGATTGATGATGATGACAAACCCATTTTCATTGTGAAACCTTCATAAAGTGTGATAAGTGACCAGCATGAGTGAATTTTCAAACGATGACTTCATCTTTAGACTGACCATTCAATGACCAAATTTTCTCTGTAAACCTAGTAACAGAAAAATTTGATGGTGAAAGCCTAAAAAAACATGGTAAAAGAATTTTTTATCCAGGTGATAGGCTAACAAGACTAACACTAACAGATAGCAAATTATCCAAAACAAATTGGCAACTCTACTGGGGAATATAATCCTTCCTAGTAGCTTATCCACCTCCTAGGACACTCTTGCAGACCCTACTTGTGTTCATTGATTGTATTTCAACTCTGTTTCATTGAATTTTAGTCAAAATTTGAGGTTAGATGACTCTTGAGTGGCCTCTCAAGAATTAGCACAGGCTTGGTTAGGGGACAGTGCTCTACAGAGCACCCTTGAGTGAGAGACAATTCTCTACAACATAGTTAGGCCCTCTTTTACCTACATTGATCCACCTTAGGGAAAATTTCCACCTTGGGATTGAGCTTTTTACCAAATTTCCTCTCTTTGATTGGTTGTTGATTGATCAATGAATGTCGTGTCTCAGAAAACAAGTTTCTATATCCTTTGCTGACCCTACTTTGACTTGATTGATTAATGCTTCTTAAATGTTTTCTTTGTCATTATCAATCCATAGTCAAAGTTAGATTGTAGTCGATTAATCTTTGTTCGAAAGAAATTGTCGTAAAAGTCTTCTTTTCCTTCGAAACAAAACTATCGTAAAGTCTTCGTTCTTGTTAAAGATTGATTGATTGTATGTGCATATTTCCTTTTGTTCGTATTCACATTAAGGAAATCAAAAAGAAATACACGTGTTTTGCATTGAAAAAATTTTGTGTGTGTTCATAGGAATAGTGTAGGGAAATGGCATTAGATTGTGCTCTTTGCTCTTTGATCAAAAGAAATCTGATTGCTCTATCCCTAGTAGCTAGGATTTTCATCGTTAAATTGAATGGAAATAATGCTTACCATGATAGTTGCATTCCTAGGAATTTCATAATACATCACGTGGTAAACCTTGAAAGGAAAATTATAAAGAAGATCAACTTAAAATTTATCTGAATTTACCTAATGGAGCATTGTCACCTAACGAAAAAAATTTAGTGGTTCTAAGCTAGAGACGTGTTCTGGCATCGTAAAACAAAGAAGTTGCCGCTAACTTGTCTACAATGCATCCCGTGTATGATACCTCATTCCATGTACGTGAGTATATCGTAGCTCATCCATGTACCGTCGAGTATATAGGGTGGTGTTACAGTATGTAAAGTATATGGGAATGCTCTCACTGTGCGGTCTTGCATTAGACATCGCTTATACAAATTGGGCTTGCACGTACTTTTAGGTATATATGGGAGGACAACACTAGGTTGCTATCCATCCTTAGGTAATCGAGTCGGACACCTTGTACACTATGATACACTGAACAAAACATTCGGGGAGATTTCCTACCCGTACTTCTTGGTTCGCCAGGAAGTATTCTACAGTTCACAGTTGCTTGGTAAACCTTTTGCCTAGATTATCACTCTTTTGTTTTGTTGTGGTACTTTGATTAAAATAAAATTAATTGACCGTGGATAACATCATCCATGCTCAGTCCATAGTTGATCTTATGTTGAGACATATGGCAACAAATCTGGAGTCCACCGATCAAGGAATTCCTTTTGATGGGAATCCTAGTCCTTTTCCTCCTTTTGGAAATATTGGTGCTCCATATATGGCTACATTGTCCCTTCCTAGACTTACCATTGGCTTGCCATTATGGTTGTTTTCAACGTCCTTGGTTCAAAATGTCATAATTTCTCCATAATTGAGTACTCCTCCAAGTGGACAAAATCAACCTCCAGTTGATCCTAAAGTTGACCATTTTCCTTCTTCCTCGGTTGTTTCTTCCTCCCCTTCTTTCTCTTTGTCTAGTGAAAGTATTGGTACTACTAACCAGGTGGCTAAGAAGAAGAAGAAAGGGAAGAAGAAGAATAAGAAGCAAATTCAACAGAGGGGCAACCAAGCAACCATTGCTTTTAATGCAATATCTGATGAGAAACTATCTGTTAAGCCTAACAAAGTTCGATATCCATGCAAAATTTGTGCGGGAGACCATCTTCATTGAAATTGTCCTGATATTCCTGAGACGTTAGAAGAATGGTCTTCTTGTTCACATCATCCTATGCCATCAACTTCTGGCGATCATGCTGGTGACACACCATCAACTAGTGGTAGTAAAGTTCATGGAAAGAAGGGTAAAGTTAAGTTTCCATGTAGGTTATGTGAAGGGAATCACCCCATTCACCTTCTTCCCTATCTGGATGAAGCCAAAAAAGTGTTGGATAACTATCTTGCTTCACCGCAGCGACTTCCATCTAGTTAGAGGAGACTCTCCCTTAGTCCTTCACTAGTTAATGAACTGACTGACTCAAATCCACCATCGGTCAAACCCACTCTCTCTGAAAGTGAATCCTATGAGTCTATACCCGACCCAAATCAACAGATCGAGGAAACAGTTGACTGAATTTCACCTTCAGTTAATTGTACCATTCCCATAGAGAGAGAGTATGATACCACTCAAGTTCTTTTCATTTCTTCAGATTCCAATGAGCTTGTGGGCAATCCTCTTGTTCCATCAAGACAAGAAGAAGGTCCTCCCACTCTCGTAACTCAAGGCGTTAATTCTCTCATTCTTACGGTACCACCTCCAAGTAGTCTAGTCACTTCCTTTGATTGGAATCGACTGGCAGGATTCCATCTTCCTTCTTATGTGCCTTTCAAGATCATAGTATAGATTTGTAATATGATTGTATCTAGCACTATTATAGATGAAGGTGCATCTGTGAGTATCCTTTCCTCCACTGCTGGGCAACCGCTTGGTTCGCCACCACTTGTGCCTATTACTGAGAATTTGTTGGCTTTTAACAGAGGAACTAGTCAACCATTAGGGAGCCTTCCTCAGTTACCTATTACTTTGGGAGGAAAAATCGTTTATGTGAATTTGATGGTAGTCCCAATCCCTTTAGATTACATTGTACTTCTTGTGCGAAACTATGTTTATGACATGGGAGCTATTGTTTCAACACTCTTTCAAGTGATGTGTTTCCCACATGAAGGTATAATTGTCACCATTGACCATCTTTCATTTTTTGTTCCAAATATGGCTTCCAGTCAACCATCTTCCCTAAATGGTCCTTTTGTACCAATGGTACCATCCCTGCCATGTGTTAATTATGTGGCAACGCGTTCCATGCCTACATCAATTGATGATCAATTTAGTGATGTTGTACATTATGTACTGGGGGCATTGGAACCAAACCTCAGATTCGTTGCTACAGATCCCTTCCAGAGCATTGTTCTCCCA
>APFE031546699.1:0-19680 GCA_000404065.3 Pinus taeda | reverse complement strand
AACTAGCAATTGTCCCAAAAGGTACAAAGAGAGGCCGATAGGATTATTAAATTGGAATTGCAAAATTCAGTTACATAATGAAATCTGATCTATGAGGAGCTTTGGGGCCTATAGATTACAAGAGAGTAGCAAAACTGGTGTTTATACTATTTTCCACAACTTTTGCAAACATTAGCGTCAAGCTAAAATCAACAGGAGTCCAAAAAACCAACATATTGTAAAAATCATAAAAATATCCATACAAATTGGCACACATTGGCTAGGCCAAAACATTAACTTTGTATATGCACTCTACTCATTTTGTCAAGCATAATATCACTAATCTCAAAATAAATATACTTTGGTTTGATCAGTATCTTTAGTAAAAAAGTTAGTATAATATCCCAAGCTTATCCATATATATCTCAATTTAAAAAGTGATAATATAATATAATATTATATATAATATATATATAAATTTCTTTTATACCTTAACCTTGGAACTAAAAAAACTAATAACCATTATCTTACTCCTACAGTAGACCCTTCATTTTTATACTTATTAATGGTATCATGGTTGTCCCACAGCACCCAAGAGGGGCCCAAAAAATAAAAAGACATTTCAATTTTAGACCTGTTAATGTTATTATGGTTCAGATGGTAGTCCACAGAACACAATTAAAAAAGCTATTGCACAAAAGTGTACCGTGATCAGAAGTTTGGATTGCCACGAGGAATAAAATTATACTGATCAGGGGTTTGGATAGCCAGGAGGAATAAAATAATCATGATCAGGGGTTTGGATTGCCATGTATTTAATTATATATTTCGTGGTCAGAGCTGCTACCCTGTCATATCTTCACAGATCGTAACACAGAGCGCTCTCCATTATATTTTTACACCCAAGAAGCACATGCTCATATGACTATTTGTATTTGAGATAGTTAAAAAAGGAATACAGTAGAATCGAAAAAAATCTCAACTTGCAGAAAGACTAATTGTAATTCAACTAATATAATTGAAAAAATCCCAACTTGTAGAAAGATCAATATGAATTCAACCAATATAATTATCCCAACTTGCAGAAAGACTAACTGAAATTCAATTAGAATGTAATGTGAAAAACCCCAACTTGCAGAAAGACTAATGGAAATTCAATTACAATATAATAGAAAAAAATCCCAACTTGCAGAAAGACTAACACTAATTGGAATTCCATTGTATTACAAAGGCCTTAGCTTGGATTTGCATGTTAGATTTTTTGTTACTAAAGCAATTACAGCAAACCACGGTAAACAATCAATGGAAGCTCCACTGCAATGCCCATTTACAGACGAATTGAATTTGTACAGAAACTACAACTGCCAAATTACAAAACTGGGGTGAATTTTTCAGTAAATTTTAATGCCAATATTCTGCAATAGGAATGGACAAAAATTGAGAGGATTCTTCTTTATAACTGTAAAAATTCACTGATAAACACTAACAGAAACAGATGCTAAGTGCTCTCAGCAGTCGGTCATATGTTACAGGGCCTTCAAATAACAAATGAGCACCAGTTTGGGGATTGTTGCCTCAATTGGAAACATTCAATCGCTGAACAATCAACAGAAACGCACTGGATACAATTTTTACAGACAAGACGGATGCTTCTTCCCGAGAATATATGCATATATATAGATAATTTACCTGCATGGAATTTCATCTCCATCTATTCGACTAAACAAAAATTCTCTGTATTTACATAATAGTCCAGCTGGGGTGGCCTGAGCAGAATCCGAATCCATGTACAAAAACAGGAAGTTGCTCTCATTTTCTGAGTCTTTTTCTCGCCCTTGAAACTGCTTCTGGATCCCCTGTGGCCTTTGAAGGTGGCTCATCATCTGCTCCTGATGCTCTTTTGACATGCTTAGGTGGCCTTCCAACTCCTCTTCTCAAGGGAGAGGGCTGGTCCTGATCTGATGTTCGTTGCTTGTGGGTGGGCTCAGGAGGAGGAGTGCCCTTCTCTTCCTTCATTGTTGCAACTTTGCCTAAAAGCTGCTCTGTGCTGCGGCCATTGTTGTTGTGGTGGTGGCTGTGACTGTTGTACTGATCACCGTTACTTTCAATCCAAAAGCTTTGCCAAATTTAACAGCCATGTGTCCCAAACCACCAAGCCCCACAACGCCAAGGCTTTTTCCAGGCTCTGTCATTTGGAAGTATTGCATGGGGCTGTATACAGTTATTCCTGCGCATAGCAATGGGGCTGCTGCATTAAGGGCAGGTTCTCTGGGATCTTCACTACAAACCTGCTTAATTTCACATTAGAGAATCGATTAAATCTGTATTTGCTCCAGATCTTTCAAACAAAAAAAAAATTGATCCCAATTCTCTGGGATCTTCACTACAAACCTGCTTAATTTCACATTACAAAATCGATTAAATCTGTATTTGGTCCAGATCTTTGAATAAAAAAAATTGATCGCAATGCATGAATCATACAGCTAATTGTACCTTTGGTCACAAACCATCAAAGAAGAATAACCTCCAAATGTGGGAGACCCATCCAAATAAATGCCGTTATATGTCCAGACAACCTTCTCACAGTACTGTTCTTGTTCTTTGCTACAAGAATCACACTGTTGGCAACTCCAAACCAGGAAGTCTAGTTGTGGACATCAAAAAGGAGGGGAGCAACCAAGTTCCTTGATAAAAGAATAAAGGTAAATGTATGTAATAATTTATAAGCCTATCCAGGAAGTCTAGTTGTGGACATCAAAAATGATCTGCTGCAATGTGATTAGATAAAAACAACCATCTTATTGGTCAGAGAAAATACGAGAATCCTTTCACATTAACAGAACACTACAACAATAGATTTCAGCGTAATTTGCTTTTAAGGCCATGTTTTGCAGGTCCAAAGGTTGTATTTTGCCTTTTTCAATTTGTGGAAAGCAATATGGTCATGCAATCTCATAGTGGTACGTGCTTCTAAGGTTATTTGATCCGGGGAGCAACCAACTTCCTTAATAAAAGGATAAAAGGCAAGTGTATGTAATAACTATAAGTCTATCCCAGAAAGCCTAGTTTTGGAAATAAAAAATAATCTGCAGTGTGACTTGAATGAAACACCATAGAGGGAGGAAACAATATTTATGACAATGGCAAGGCATTCATTAACACTGTACTCTTTGTGATGCTTCAAGTTTAGTAAAAATGCATTCAAATTCATTCATAATACTTTTTATCACTCTCCCCCTGATACATTCAATTCAATTCAATTCATTTGACAACGCACCCATTTCCCTCACCTTATGTCCTCTGCTTCTCTATAAGCTATTTGAAGGCATATGAAAAAAATAACTTAAAATTTTAAAATCAGACTGACCTGATGACAAATCTCGTGGGAAAAGAATTCTGTAAAATAGAACTCCAATGTCATATCTTGGCAATGTCCTGCTGACTGAAACATCTGTTAAGAATCCAAAATGGCTTAAAAACAAAATCCATCGTTAAAATAGAACTCAAATGTCATATCTTGTCAATGTCCGACTGACTGAGACATCGGTTAAAAATCCAAAATGGCTTAAAAACATACTTCAGAAACAAGGTAGAGCAACATTTATTATTTCCATCAGCGAATATACTAATGGAACTTTTGTTCAAGTTGCATACTAATCTCAAAATGATTAATTAAAGGTGTTGCAGACATATCAAAGTTATATAGATAACACGTTGTACTTTCGTAAGTGAAATCACTTTATAGATATACAGAACTAAAGCAAGAGATCTGTGAACTCTGGATGCGCAGAAGAGGAAAGTCTGCCTGTAGATGGACCAAAGCCGCACGGTAAATATTGAAAATTGTTGTCAAAAGATGAAGAAGTTGAACGGATGATTTCAAGATTAAACAGTGCAGAGTAACAACTGAGGAAATTCTTCACAGAAAAAATAGCAACTAAAGGAGTTCTTCTCGGCAGTCACTTCTCCGAGAGGGAACCCCTCAGTGCGTAAATATAAAAATCTAAAACAGTAACATTAAATTAATCCAGATATTTGTCTTCTGGTTCATTCTCAGGTTTTTGACCTGCAGAGGATGATACTTCAATTGCTTCCTTGGGTGGCTCCTGGGAGTTGTATTGTTCTTCGTTAGTGTTCAATCTGCTGGTGGTTTTGGATCTCGGTGCAGCTCTTGCCCCAACTAATAATCACACTATCCCTGCAAAACTGCAATAGGTTTTATGGAATGCTTACTTCATTCTTCAGACAAATTTGTGTTCTTTTTAAGAGAAACTTGCGACTAAAAAATTATTCAATCATAGTTTCTTCTTTTAAAAAAATAGCATGGGGGAATGACAGAGTCAGAGGATCTCGCAATGGGTAATATTCCCATATAAATGGTGAACACGCCGGGAATCGAACCAGAGCTTTGACTATCTTAAATAATTATTAAATCCCATGCCCCATTTTCGAAAAGGGTGGTGGTGGTCACATGATCGATTCCATGCCCGTTGCATGCAGGAATGAAGATTCGAACTCGATCATCCTCACATGGATGAAGAAATCATGGCAAAAATTGAATGAATCTGCCTAAATTGCATGAAATAGCCCTCCACATGCAGAATGCCTCAATGGCGGCCCGGCAATCATGCGAAGCTCTTCGAATCGTTCCATGTCAAAATTCCTCTTTTTCATTAGTCGTTTCTGCGTGGTCTTGAAACGAGCATGGAAGAAACCTTCAAATGTGGGATCAGTCGAAGTCGTAAGGAAAAACGCATAGCCTGCTAAGAAATAAATAGAGGTGAGAAAGAAACATAGCCTGCTAAGAAATAAATAGAGGTGAGAAAGAAACAGATAGGTTCCATCACATCCCACGACAGCTCGCAGAAGGTGAGCCACATTAAATACGCTGTCTGTAAAGTCATGAAGCCTAACCCGCCCCATAGCTCTCGGCGGACTATTTTCTTGGCCTCCCAGACAATTTCGGCCTTCTGCTTCTCCATCTCCTCTCGCTCTTCCCTGAGAGGATTGAACAGAGGCAGCACGGTCTCCATAATTCTTGTGACCTGCAGAAAAAGGGGGGCAAAAATGTTAGAAACCCTAACAAGAACAAGAAGTTAGAAACCCTAACGAAAACAAGAACCTTTAAACCAACAGAAGCTTCACCGGTTCCAAGATCGAATTCAGTACCTGCTCGGGCCGGAGATAGACACAATCGTCGACTATGAAAACCTGCAACTAATAATCACACTATCCCTGCAAAACTGCAATAGGTTTTATGAAATGCTTACTTCATTCTTCAGACAAATTTGTGTTCTTTTTAAGAGAAACTTGCGACTAAAAAATTATTCAATCATAGTTTCTTCTTTTAAAAAAATAGCATGGGGGAATGACAGAGTCAGAGGATCTCGCAATGGGTAATATTCCCATATAAATGGTGAACACGCCGGGAATCGAACCAGAGCTTTGACTATCTTAAATAATTATTAAATCCCATGCCCCATTTTCGAAAAGGGTGGTGGTGGTCACATGATCGATTCCATGCCCGTTGCATGCAGGAATGAAGATTCGAACTCGATCATCCTCACATGGATGAAGAAATCATGGCAAAAATTGAATGAATCTGCCTAAATTGCATGAAATAGCCCTCCACATGCAGATCAAGAAGAGAGAGGTAAAAGTCCCACAGATCTTATTCCTCTACTTCGTGAACCTGACATTCCAGAGGAGATTGAACCATGGACATCTACAGCTAGCCCGGAAATTGAAGGCGGCGCTGAACCGGCCAAGGAGCAAAAGGAGGAAGAAGAGGAGAAAGGCGGACAGCCGTCAAGTGAAGCTGTTGAAGTTCCGACTGAAGAGGCTGAAAAGATTGTTCCCGCCGAGATCCTGAGGCTGCCTGAAGAGGAGAAGCCACTTGCTCATGAAGAAAGTCTAGAACCTCCGGTGGAAGAAACAGTGGAAGCTCCTGCCGAAGAGGGCTTCTCGAAGAAACCGGTAACATCGTTCTTGAGGAAATGCCCGAAGACCTTCGCGCTGTTGCAGAGCGCCCTCAACCCTAACATCATCTCAAGAATGCCCATCGGACGCGGAGCTTGTGGGCGAAGTGGTTACCTCAACCATCTCGCTGGAAGCCTAACCCTCAGATCAATACCCTATAATCGCACGGTGAGAAACTATACAAGTGTTTAGAGGATTTTATGCCACGTGTCAACATGAGAATGAAAGGGACGACGAAGGTCCCTTTCAAAGGAAAGGCCTATCGGCCTAAAAATAATTCAAACTCAATTTTACATATTTATATAAATCTAACATTATAATTAATATTGTGTTTTTTCTTTTCAAAAGATTAAAAATAAGATTGTTTGTGTTCGTAATGACGGAACACTAAAATAATATACTCTTGAAGAGGAAACCATAAGAATTTAATTTTTATTTTATTTAAAAAAAGAGGTGGGTCCATTCTATCTTATAAATTCATGTTGTTATGTTTTCCTACATAAAAATCATCTTGTCTAGCAAGTCAAACCAACCTTTGAGTGGAGAATTATTATTCCAACTTTTGCCTCGTGGTAAAATGGCTTTGAATTTCTATTAATTTATGAACTTTTTACAAAATAACCAAAGTTTTCCCAAATATTTCTTAGTTGTGTGTTTAGGCATTTCTCACCCTGACACTGACACTAACGAACGTTGGTGTATTGGAGAGACCCTAACACTAACATTACTGCAATCGAGAGACCCTAACACTAACATCACATCACTGCAGTCGAGAGACCCACCCACCCTATCACTAACATTGTTGCATTCGAGAGACCCTGCCACTTACGTTGTAGTCCAGAGACATTGTTGCAATCAACTGACGTTTCTACTGTCGAGAGACCCACCCTAACACTAATGTTGTTGATGCAGTTGACAGACCTTGACACTAACGTTGTTGCCTCTCACCAACTGTTCACCCGCCAACATTGTATTCACCTCACTTCACCATGTATTTATTCTTGCTTTGTGCCTACTACTAACTTCATCTATTATATTATATGCTTGATTACGCATAGGCTAAGGATTGAAAACGATTGAGAGGAGAGTCGAATCAACATTTAGAAGTGGATACGCCAAGATTTTTTGTGTTATTATTTGTTCAATGAATGTAGCACATGGGACAGAGGGATGGATATAATAACAAACCGTACATGTCTCAAAGCCTCATCTCCCCAAATACTATAGTTTCAACTTATAAGCACGATGAGAATGAAATTGAAAATACCAACATCATTTGGAGAATAAAATAGGAAGGCATATGGCCATAAAAATATATGTTCACCAGCTCTCTTCGAGAATGTGCTACTTTAATGGCTCTTACAGAGGGAAATAGGTTCATGCTTTAATTTTTAAGATTGAAATAGAATTCAATGTCTTTATGGAGAGCACCTAAATTAACAAGCATGGAAACGTGGGAGTATAAAGGATGAAACCACCTTATTGTGGTGTTGCGTGAATATGACCAACAAGCATGGAAACGTTGGAGTATAAAGGATGAAACCACCTTATTGTGGTGTTGCGTGAATATGACCAAAATTAGGAGCATTGACAAAAAGAAAGGCTTAAACAGAGGGAAGGAATCCAAATCTTAGCATTGTAACAATAGCCAACAGATAGTGAAATAATAGAACTCCCTGGCTAGTAGTTTTCTTTCTATTGCAGCCCCAATTAGTAAGCCCAATGATACAAAGATATGATATTTGGCCTGAGTATAAAGAGGGTACCAGCTAGGGCCCCAACTTTAATGCCCAAGGCAAATTCTATACATTACAAACAACACACAAAAAACCCTCTATATTTTTATGGATAACCCAACACAACAACGGCGAAAGGTATATCTTCAAGAAGGTAGTGGACTCAAGTTTAAGGATGAGACACATCATGGCAGGCATTGTACAGGACATGGGGGGGGGGGGGGGGGGGGGGTGTGTGAAACTCTATGTCGATCCAATACCTCTAATGAGAAATTAATGATGATAACAAATTTTGGCACCTTATAGAAGGAATTGTTGACCCAGGAGCAACAAACCCAAGTCAATGACAACTAGAATGTCAAGCACCAAGAAGGAACTCATGGCATGGACTATAGAGTTGAGCTTGATCAATGATAATACTCCACTTAATTGAGGACATCTCAGTTGAAACTCTTCATATTTTAGAGCATATCCTGACAAATGTGAGAATTAATCATTTACTAGTCTTTGGGAGGTGGGTGATAAATCTTGTTCAGATGGTCGAAAAGGATCCATATTCCAACAAACCACTACTGTCATGATGAATATGTCCAACCAACAAGACTTAAGTATGGTATATCTTGTAATCCTTCCTTGATATGCCAATGACCCTCCTGAACTAATCGATGGCATATTGTTCAAATTGTAGAGTGATGTATTATGAATTGAAAATACAAATAAACACTAACAAGGTGTTGAATATCTTTATTCCATTCCCTTTCACATGTCCTTCCATGAGATATATAGTGTAATTACACATCAGGTTTCAACAGGTTGTTGACAATTTCTAACTCATTAACATAGAATCTTCTTGCTAACTTGGCTTTCAAGTGTATCAAAATTTCCAAGATCATACTGCAGATAAAGTGGCAATAACTCATAAGCAAATGCTAGAGTTGCACCCCCATACCTAAATTCATTAACTTTAGGGAGGATATTATAAATGTGTGGTTAATGGTTGAATTAAATTCATAATAAGGCAAATATAATAGAATGTGTAGATTGATTTTACGAATAACCCCCATATGAGTTGACATTGATCCTTAATAAGAATTGTTAAAATTAAATTCCTTAGAAATGTAGAGAATAACTTCAACCAAACATCTGACCATAGTAATGTATGTTTTTTTTATTCCATGCATTGATTAGAAGAAATGGAGTAAATATCAGCTCACCCCATATTTGGTTGGATATACTTATAAATCTTTCTTCCTCTAATTAGGAATATAAAGCATCTATTTATAGTGAACTATACAAACTATAATGAGTCAATATGACTACATTTTATAAATTATAGCAAGCATCATGGTGTTCTAAAATAAAATTCAGATAAAATCCATCTGCTTTCAATAAGAATCCAACGTATTTCAGATCATAGTTTTCTTATTTGGTTCACATACCCTCCTGTAATAACTTGTTTCACTTTGTGGGTAAGGAATTGCCTTTACCATTAGAACCAATGCAAAAATGGATAGGCTAGTAGCACATATTTCTTGCCATTGTTTACTTTTATTTCATATCATTAAAGGTGTTAAATAATTCATTGTGAAAACTCTTACTCGAAGGAACAACATTTATGGCCAAAAGCCCATGTTCTATATAATGTTATTTTTGCAGCCAAAAGAAACCATTTTCCGAATAATTTTAATGGAGGTGCACTCATACCCAACCAAGCATCAACCACATCCACATCAATTACGATGACATGCACTCGTCGATTAGTTTTTTCAGCATGATCTTATTGTTCTCCATACTTCATAGCTACATTTTCATATTGAACACAACGGTTCAGTTGTGGAGAAATTTACTCATGAGATATAGTTCTTTTGGGATCAGTTATTGTTGAACTTCCCTTTGAGTTTGTAAGTAATAGATGACTACCTATAGAACCAAGAACTTCAACAACTTTATCATGTCATATTCTCTAATATAATTTTTCGGCTTTGAGGAATTGTTACAATAGATATCATGAATCAACCCTTGATCTAGGTTACATTCCTTTAGGTTTTCGGAACCGTACTCTTTAATTCCTTGATCCATACAAGGATCTATATAATCTTTTTTTGAACTTCCCAAGCACTTTGACACCCAAATATCTTTCACTTTCTGCCTCAACTTCTTTCAGGATAGAGATTCAAAAGAGAGTATCTTACCAAGCTTAAGCTAATTCACCTAGAATAAGATGACTGTGAATAGCTTGTTGTCTCCTTGAGATCCCGAGAGATGACAAAGCAGGTGAGGAAACATTTCTTGATCGTCAGGCCCATCAAATAACGTATTGGCCCATCAGATCTCAGATTGGCTCACTTGTGTTTTTTTAGATGCTCTATAAATTTTTTGCTAGCCTGAAGGCCGAGAGACATATTCAAAAATAGATATTTCCCTGTTATCTCAAGCCCGTTAATTGACTACCTGATGGTGAAGTCTGATATCATGTGTCGGCACTAATTTTTATCTTCTTACAACTTTGAATGGTGTTGATTTATTGTGTCATCCAATCGATTGCTCCTAGGGGCTCATCCCTTGTCAAAAGTTAACACACAAGAGGGTAATAGAGAAACAACTCTAGTAAACTACCATAGTACATGGACGATGAAGATCTATTGTAGGGACCCCTCACCCATTCCTCAAAATTGGGCATGCACCCCCTGCGATAGCACTCTTAAATGGATCATCGTTGATCCTACAATGATCGACAATGGATATTTTACACCCTTATGCTATGTACCTAACTTGCACTCTCCCTCTTCTTTCACATGCATTTCACTTGTTACTTAATGGATTTTTTACAGAGACACATGGAAACACATAATTACACAGAATACATATTTTCATTACAATCAAGCTCAATTACACACCAAGGCCTCTCTAGGCATGGACATCCTCTCGACTGGTCTACATTGTGGTTGCTTCTTTCTATGCTTATGTATTACATATAAATAATATAAAATACAACAAGGATCAAATCATTTCATATCTGGTATGATTATCCTATTGATAATATCTCAAGGGATAAAACAAACCCTATCATTTATACACAATTCGAGGAAATTGTGTCCTCTTACCATAATGTGCCTTCTAGATGCTTCAAATATCAATTATGAAATGGGGGGGTTTATGCTACTGCATCACCTTTCATTCAAAGTTGTAAGGTCCCACCTTACCAACCATCAATAATATAGAGAAGTAGAGTTCACATTGAACACTATTACTTAATTAATATTATTTTGTAACATTACTAACTTAGTTATCATGTAATCATTTTCCTTCATCTATTTCAATATAAAAATATCACATAAGAAGTCAAGGATAACTTTCCCTTAAAATCGATTCCAAAAAACATATCGTCTCATGTTTAAAAGATGATAGCATGTTCTCTTTCCAAACTTATATGAGAGCTCTAAGTAAGACGAATAAATTTGACTATAATGTCATGTGTGAGCATTAAGCTAGATCAACCTATTTTATCTCGTAGATTATTCTAATTAAGTTCCACTTATTGACTCTTGACATAATAACTAAAAAAGCATGCCATAATAACCTACAATGTTATTCTTCTATCACAAAAATCACATATCAGGGTATGAGTATTAACCTACATGCAACAAGGTAATTGAAGGAGGAATATGCCTTTCTTCATCAGAAAATCTAATAAATATGATATGTTTATGAAATGAAAAAATTAATCATGGAATATATTGACCCAACAACCTTTCCAAATTCATCAATTAAAAATTCCCAATCCCAATTATTAAGGCAAAACAATTATTTGCAAAATGGCATTGCTTCCATCATGAGACTCGTGTAATGGATGTTGCAACAAGAGTAGCTATTGTTATAAATTCATAAGCATATTATTCTTGAAAAAAGTTCTAATTAAAACAATGGACTTGCCAGAATTGGGCAGGAATAGTTGTTTGCTACAATGACTAAAGCATAAGGTTGCACCCATGAATACATGCACCTCGGATGAACTTATTATTCTCATTTGCACAAGTAATTAAATCCTATAGAATTTGTCATTGTAAATTTGTTTCCGAAAACACCCCTTTTTTATGGTTGTTTTATATGATAAAAGTAGCATTGTCCTAATGATCTATTCACACTTCAACAACTTTACTAAAATTTATTTTCACATTTATACAAAACTTGCAAACATAGGAAGCTACATTCATTGAATAATCTATTCATAAATATCTAGTACATAAAATCTATAGTCAGGAGAAATTTACTCTAAGATTTTTTGTTCATAAAAGATACAACTATTGAATAATTTTGGCAAATAGTTTGCAAGCATACAATATACAGCCATTGAGGCATTTTATCAAACACTTGGCGGCCATCATCTCTTAAGACAATTTTGACAACCATTAGCAACATGAACATAATATTCTTATTCAACCTATTTAACTCATAAAATTCATAAATTAAAATTTCAAATATTGGCATATTAAAACAAAAACTAAATCATCTTAATCCTTTACCAAAAACTCAACAACATGCACACACAGTTGGTAGGCAGTAATTTGCAAAGTCGCCCAACTTTATGATCGGGCTTCTAAAAAGTGTTTTTTTGGAATCAAATTGGGGCTTACATGAAAATATGGCATGGATACCCCCTGATGCTGGGTTGAACTGCATCCAAAACGCCCAAGGATGTGATTCTTTAAAACAACAAAAATATAGATCCTTAATGTCTCGTTTACGAGTTTTGTCAAACACATGGAATGCAAACTTTCATCTACAACTCTACACGAGGAAAGAGAACCCATAGTTATTCTACTAAGATATGTTCATTGAATTCACACATTTCTAAATCCATCATATGAGTTCTTGAAACATTTTACAACCCACAAGTCAATTCCTTTGACATAATTTGACAAGCTTATTGTAGTCATTGCTACAATTTGACAAACACATGGTAGCCCTGAATGCCACAGCCGTTAAGGCTTTCTATCAAATTTCTAATAGTACTATAACAAAAACTTGAATCACAAAATAATGAATTATTGATAAGAATATGAAACATAAGCCATAACTGAAATTTACCTCAAACTTACCTCAAGCCTTTGGTCTTCCAAACCATATTTTAGCTGCCATTATTTTTTCATTTTATTTTAAGGGCTAATTTTGTAATTCCTCCAAGTATATTTTGGTTACATGTCCATTTTCTTACTTCTCTTGTAAGTTGTAAGTTATCACTTGTTCATGCATAAATAAATTGATAGCATTGCTCATTCACGGATTTTGTCAAACACTTTGTAAACATACCCTGAAATCCTTTCTAAAATGCATCTAATTACCTATTTCAATTAAAACAAAACAAAACCATAAGTCATGAAACTCTTACCCAACCTCTTTCGCAATTCTTTGTTATAATTACAGTTAGCAATATTTGGCTTTTCTTCCTTAGTTTGTTACAATACCAAGGTTAGTAAAATAAACTACACCAATAATATTTTCAGCTTGAAGTGTAAGCATGCATACATACATACTACTTTTAGTATTTATTCTCAACTCAGCAAATAAGCTTCTCGATAACATAAGCTTAAACCAAATTTACATGCTCATAAAAATTAAAATGTCTACAATTCCTTATTCTAATATTATGTTAAAATTTCAAGGAAATTAAATATAGACCTGATGCGAGGTTTAATTTCAACAACTAAAATCATGCTCCATCCTTGATTCTTTATCCAACTTAATTGAACCATCTGGTTTTCCACCCAACCATATCTAGGGAGAACTTCTCCCCCTGGAACCCCCGAGTTGTAAGAGCTCACAAACAATACCAAAATATAGCAGTAGAGAGATATACAAGACAAGTTGAGGAAGATAAGTTTTACTTCCTCTCAATACCACTCATGCTCAACTCCATTGGGTAAAGCTACTTAGTAATTTAGATTAGCATTTGGCTACTCTCCAAATCTGTCCCTCTCACAAACTTCTTCAAAGCTATCAAACTCTTGGTCACCATGCACCTCTCTCCAAGTGAGAATACATGAGACACATATATAGGAGGAGCAACAAATTCTTATCATAAATTAGGAGTAATGTTCATACCTTGTATTCCATTTAGAGGGTGTAACTCATGCAATTAAGGAGAGGTATGCATGCCTTAGTTAAGGAGAGTGTAACATATGCATTAAAGAGAGGGTAAGAGGAACATTTTATGGCATGTCTTTAATGAGTGTAAGAGGACTATGTCATTCTTTGATGAGTGCATAAAATAAAGTGTAATGTATTATTAAAAGAGAGAAAAAGTTACATAGAGCCATGAGAGTCATTAAGGAGAGAGGTGTGAAGTCATTGAGGAGATGAAGGTGACTTGTAATTCCCTTTTAATAATAATTTCATAGTCACATAAAATATAATAGTAATATTAATAATATTGAGGATTAAGTTGAGATTGAACTATTAGGATTGATTAATGATAACTTAAGTTATTTTCCTTCAACTATACTTGATTACCCATTGACTTAAGGTGATTTACTATTTTTATAAAGTCATAGTTGAGATGTTAGACATAACTTTCTATTTTTAGAAATTCACTCCAAAATTGTCATAAATGAGATTTTATTAAGGAAATTCATCCCTGAGCTACCCATGAGTGGTATTTTTCTTCTGGAGAATAGGGATTTTGTATCCCTATTGCATGCATCTTCGTGCCTTAGTAGATTGAGGACTCTGGGCCTTGATCTACTCCAAGGATTCCAAGATTACACACCTTGATCTTTTAAATATTTGGTACTCTATGTCCCAATCCTTTTATTATAGATCCAAGACTTCATGTCTTTATCTTTCATGAATTTAGGACTCTGTGCCCTAATCCTTTTATTATAGATCCAAGACTCCACATCTTTATCTTTCATAGATTTAGGACTTCGCGCCCTTTCCATGGCTTTCCATCTACACTACTTTGAAACTTTGTGCTTCACTTTAAGGTGCTAATTGTGAGCTCATACCCATCTAGTGGTTCGTTGGTAAGGTCTAGTTCAAAGAATAATTGTGCATGATTTCCGTAGTCATTTTGGTTTTGAAGAAATCACTTCCATAGTCATTTATAATTTGAACATCCTTGTTTGAAAATAACCACGTCCCATGTTACATCTTGCTCAATACAAGATTAAGCATATATAATCATAAAAATCATGTATCATCCATAAATCATAATTAACCATATGTTCCACATAACCATGATCATCCATGGATCTATGTGTCTCAATCCTGGATCACCATCCATGTCATACACCTATGTCAAAACTAGGATACCAAAAGAGAAAATATTGATAATATGCTCTCAACCAAAATCATTCTTATATGCACAATGATCAGAATCTGGATTAGGGGCAAAAATTTGCTCAAAAATCAAAGTGCTCAAAATCACTCAAAACCTAAAAGATCGTGTCTAACTCAATGATACAATCCCAACTCGTTTCACTCAAAATGGAGTTCGTATGAGAAAGATAGAGACTTTTGTCCACTTTGTCAAACAAGCAAAATTATGGGTACACAGCTGACTGGGATGTTGACTAGGCATTCGTACAGACCAGTTAGCAAAAAGAATATTCCAAGGAATATTCCTATAATATTCCTTGGAATATTCCTAGAATATTCCTACAGGTGGCTCAATTGAATTTTGACAATTGTCGGCATGTTATTGGTCAAAGGCATTGAGGTGGACCAATGAGAGGCTAACACGTGGCAAGCCCAAAGGCCGCCACTTGCCCTCTCAAAGGTCGGGTAAAATGTTTTGGCAGGCTAGGGAATCAAACTCATGACCTTTCCCACACCAGCCCCATGACTTACCACTAGGCTTCAACCACAAGACTTAACCATAAACATTTTCATTTCTATTTCAATGTTAACCACCGAAAGTTTGGAGGTAAGGGGACAGCCCAAGGGGACCAACCCCAGTTCCAAGGGCACCATACAACCAGCGCTAAACATGGAGGGTGCTAGTGGTAATTGGTGGCAGTTTTGGCAGGTCCGACAGATCCGGCACTACTTCAAATTTAGCGGGGTTAAATGGAGTTTCTCCAGATTTGGTGGAGTTTTCCTAGGGAAAACTGAAGAGACCATAATTTTTCCAATTTTTCGACCAATTTTGACTCATAAAGAGTGACTCCTAGATGATTGGATGCTCTGAACACAATCGAATAGGTTACAGAGGCAGAAAGGCACTTATTTACATGATTTTGCTACGTTGAAGTTTAAGGAAGCCTAGGGCCACCAAGAGAGTAGGGCAAGCCTAGATTAGCTGAAGTCTAATTGCATAGCTTGGATAATCATTTTTGGGGTTTTTGGGTCTTATGAATCCAATGGAGTAGGTTGCAAAACCATTGGAGCACTGCAGGTGCATGTAGTCAGAGAATTTACCATTAATCCAAAGAGGGCCTAGCCATTGAAGCAGGTCCAAGGTAGCCTAGGAGGGGTCAACTCCTTTATCAGCTTTGTACTATGAGTTGTTGTGTTTTACTTCTCTACTATTTACTTGTTGTATATGTGTTTTAAATAGCTAATTAACCTCATAAATTGCTCATAAAAGACACTCAACACTTGACACATAATTCCTCACATTTTGGTTAATTTGAGACGATCCTAAACACATATTTTTTAATACTGATAAGGGAGCTTACATAGCATTAAAAAGTTTTCCCAAAATTCGTATCAAGTTGGTATCAGAGAACTGTTATCTCATTTTAACCCTGAGATGGTTTGCCAAGGTTAGCTAGAAAATTAGTTATTGGTTTTGTATTTGTGCAAGGAGAATTTAATTGTGTGCAAGTTTATGTGTGTATGTTGAACAAGGGAGATGACCTAAGATGCTTCTTTATTGAGAAACTTTTTGAAGCTTTTTGAAGCTTTTTGATGCATTACAAATGTGATGGTAGCTTCAACAAGTGATGTTTCTAATCCATCTTCCTTAGAAAGACTCTTTGATTTAAGATGTTGCAAGAGCTTATCATCATGAGAGATATGGTGCAAGAGATGAATGAAGATAAGAAGGGAAACACTATACTTCAAGAGGAATTGATGACCATGAAGGAGGAGAAGCAAGAGCTTCTTGAAAAGATACATGAGATGGAGATTCAAATCCATGATCATAAGGAAACCCTAGCCAAGTATGTGCATGAAAATGAGGTATGAAATTCAAGTTCATCTTCAATTTCCTCTCAAAATGAATGTTTTGGTGCTTTTGAAAGACATATTATAGGAATAGGGTCCAAATTATTGATGAAGATGGGTTATGAAGGTAAAGGGTTAGGCAAACATGCACAAGGCATAGTCGAGCCAATTGTTGTTGAGGAAAGGCCTAGGTATTTGGGTCTTGTTTATGGACAACATGATGGAGAATGCTACAAAGCCAAGGAGGCACATGAAGGTGTTCCAAGAAGGATTTTCATTACATGTTCATTACCCCAAGCTTGTGAATTTTGTGTTCATGAGGAATGCAAAAGTTTTATGCCCACTTTGAAAGAAGATGCTCATAAGCATGCAAACTAGTGGAAATGGAAAACAAGAGGATGTTGAAAGCTCTAAGGTCATTGAAACCATTGTTGGTATTCCGAAGAGAGCTACTACCTCATCAAATTCACCTCCTCAAGAAGGCGACAAAGGTGAATGTGAAAGGTATAAATCAGCCTTTAATCAAGTTTCTTTTGATTATGATAAACATGGTAAATCTTCACATAATATTTGGAGAAAATTTACATGTTCCTTTTATGGTTTGAATAACCATACTGTTTCGAGGTGTTGGAAGAGGATAACCATACACAGGAAACTTTCAAAACAAAACAGATATAAAGCCAAAGGACCATTGGATAATGGAAACCATGTTGAAAAGAAGATGCAATTATTTTTCACTTGTTGCCATAAGCAACGTCATCTTGTAGACAAGTGTTTGACTTTGCATCCAATAAGTCATCCACGACATTTGAAGAAGGTGGAGAGAGATTTTGGCAAGTATGGAAAAGAGGATTCCATAATTGGTGTGGGTAAGGATGATACACATGATGAAGTGCAGCTGAAACAAGTGTCATTGAGATGGTTTGGAAAGAGCAGGTTAAATTTATTAACCAATTAATGCCTTGGATTTCTTTTGATAATTGATGCAAATCTTGCCTTATTGATGCATTTCCTTGTTATCTGGATGCATTTCTTTTCTCCTGAAAGTATGTTGCATATTGCATGAAGCAAAATGTTGGAAAATTAGAGTTATGTTGACTCACTTAGATGCAGAAAAGATGGCAATTTGCAACTAAAAATTTGCATGCATGTTGCATTCTTGAACTTGAATGTTTAGGCCAGGAAGGTGTTCGAAAGTGGAGTGTGTTGACTCACTTTATTGCAGAAAATTTGGTCATTTCAGCTCTTTAAGTAATCATACATACCAATGGGATTCTTGTACTTATGATTGCAATGTAAAATAGTTGAGAATTGTCATAAATGCATGAGAGTTTGTGTCTGTGAATAGTGCAATTTTTTAATAGTATCATTGTGCTTGAACATGCATGAGAGATTGACTTGTGTTGGTTGATTGCTTTGTTAACATGTATGTTTTCAACTTGAGAATGTTGATCATTTTCACATGCATGAGTGTCAGCTTGTGTGGTCGATTGACTGTTACATGTATGTTATATCGACTTGGAAGAGTTTATTTTGTATCCAAAGATGAAAGGGAGATGTGACAAATTGTTTCATGAGAATGTGGAATACTTGTTGGAAATCATCAAGTTGTGTACATGCTTTTGCTTGACTTGAAAGTCAGTTGTTTGAAGAGGCATGTTTTTTCGACTTGTGTTCAGTCGATGGTTTATACACCAATATGTAAGAGTACATGGAAATGTTCACATGATGTGACATTTGTTGCTTTGAATAAGCAAAAGGAATAGTTTTTCAAGTTATATTCTTGCATGAGTGTTTAGGTTAATGGTGTTTCTTACGACAAGATGTCGCAGGATTTTCGAAGGTGCAAACTTGAGAAAGAGGCTCATGATTAGCCTTCATTCTCAAATCATGACACGAGAAGCATGTTAATACTGGAGGATCATGGAATCACGAAGTGAAAGTGGAAAAAAATTCCAAAAAAAAATGAATCCATTGTAGACCATATGATGTGTTGACGCCAAGAAGCGAAAGAGATGGTGAATGCATTCTTCCAGATGTGGAATTTGGAACTGTGGAGGTAAAAGAATGGTCATTTATTTTCTTATTATTATTGATATTGGAACTCATTGATGTAGTTCTCTCAAATAGGCTTAACTTGAATAAGTGGTTTCCAAGGAGAAGCTTGCATCGAATGCATGTGTTGCAAAGGAGGAACATGATTCTCAGTGGGAAGGCCATCAGTTAGCTTTCCAAGCACCGAGGGATCTATTTGGTACAACATGGTGTTTAATCAGCAAGCAGCCAGCAAGTGTTGGATTGGGTCAGCAGCAAAGGAGAACATTGGTTGAAGTGCCAAGCCATTTGCAAGGTGTAAGAACCTGATTCCTACTATTAGAGCCTCAATCTATTATACACTAACAGATCTATTTTCTTGTTGATTTGCAAGTAATAAAAGGATCTTTCTGACCTTCTCACAAAGCTTTAAACATTTAACATCTTATCATTTTATCATAAGCAACATAAATTAAGGTGAGCATTCCATTTATATCAACTTAACAAGAGTAGTCCATGGAAAAATACATGTTCCTGCAGTTGATGATGATACCTTTGTCTTATAGCTCCAGCGGAATGCTCCTTCTCACCGACCCAACCGGATTTACCTCCCAGCCAACTAGGAAACAAATTCCTAGTCCAGGAAACCTCCACAGGTTCCCTAGCCCTCTGTGCCCAAGTCCAACCAGATATAGTGTGTCCTCAGGAAGAATGTGCAAAACCAGATAACAATACTTTTCCTCCTCTCAAACCCAAGAAACCTCCATAGGTTTCCAAGGTCTCC
>APFE031546698.1:5297-29805 GCA_000404065.3 Pinus taeda | reverse complement strand
TTTATATTATTATTGTTAGGTCGGCTGGGTTATATTGTGACTCCTTAGACTCCTATATATAGCAAGGAGGTTTTTTCATTTGAATCATCAAATAATTGTTCATTTATGTAATGTAAAGGAGGTTGCCCCCTCGAAGAGGCTGAATTCTAAGGCGTTGATCTATCTTTTCTATCTTTTTGTGAGTTGGTTTCATAACAATTGCTAATCTTAAGTTGTAAAAGGTAAATAACAATAAGCAAATCTATTTTACTTGGAAAATGTAAAGCATGATGACGACTAAACAATATAATTTATCTTTGCTGGAAAGGAAATGACAATAAAGGAAATCTCTTCTATTTTGTAGGAAAGGAAAGTCCTTGATTACTCTTGTAAAAAGGAAATCACACTTTGCATGAAGTAAATTGCGGAAAGGGAATCTAGACTAATTGCAGAAATCAACAGTCAAGAAGCAAGCAATATAAGAGCTAGATGGAGGCCTAACCAATCCTCATCTCAACTAAAGTGGCCTCAGAGCCTTCATAGGCTATAAATATACTTCTACCATGATTTTGGAGTGAATCTAAGCAAGGAAAATCTCGAAAACAAATTGCTACAAGATTGTTACTTCTCGAGATAACTTGTCAAATGCCCAAGAAAATCAAATGTAAATGAGATGGCACAAATTTTTTTATTAAGTAGAATTCCCTAGGACTCCAATACAAGTGGAATCACTCAAAAATATCCATGTTAACATGTGCTAAAAAATAGCAAAACATTACTACACAAAAAACCAGAAATTCAAGAATTAGTGACCTAGCTAACCTATCAAATGCCTAACTCGATCAAGTACAAATGATATGGAGTAAATTTTTCTATCAAATTGAATGTTTTCATGACTCAATCCAAGTGGAAACAACTCAAAAGAACCTCGTTAAAATGTGCTAAAAAATAGCAGAAAATTACTACTAGAAACCCGAAATTTCAAAGCAATGAACTAGTAAGGTTATCTAACTGCCCAAATGCCTAGGCTAATCAAGTGAAAATGTTGTGGGATAATTTTTTCTATTAATTTTGGATGTTTTTAAGCCCCAATACAAGTGGAAACTTGAAAGAAGCTCATTAAAACGTGCTAAAAATTACCAGAAAATTACTACTATTTTGTTATAGGATACTTTCAGAAATTCCAAAATTGTGAACTAGTAAACCAATCCAAGTAGATCAATCATGGATATGACTTTGCAAGGTTGTTCTAAAGATGCATAATCCTTTTGCCTTTATAAATAACCTGCAAAAAAACTCATTTCAATCATTTAATCAATATAACCTACAATAAATCAAACATGAATACTAAATGCAAAAATAGGAAAAAAAAAAGAATATAAGATGCAAGTGAAAACATTCAAAGAAGATAAAGAAATTGTACACCAGGGCTCTAAGGCTCCTAGGATGGCCAAGCCCAATGATACTCAAAGTCCTATGAAGGAGGCCAACCTTTAGAAGCTAAAAAAGACACCAAACTTCATTATTTGAATCAATCCAAGTACATCCTAGCTATAAATGAAAGTGGAGTTGCTAAATAACATGTTTTCTCCACAAGAAGACTAATAAAAACACTCCCTTGGATGGTAATTCGAATTTTTACCTATACAAATAGATGGGGAAGCATCTTCCTTGAAAGGAGGCAGTTTTCCCCTCCAAAATCCCTCAAAAACTGGATCTAGTTCCCAACACTAGGAATCTTCATTAAATGACATGGAGCACATTCCTAGATTTTCTCAATCTCTGGATCTCCAGAATTTGTGCAATAAATTCATAATATCTTTTTCATTTATTATTAAATCTTAGTCCATCCTGTAGAAGGGAGCACGTCCCTAGATTATCTCAGCCTCCAAATCTTCATAATTTGCATAATATTCTCACAATATTATGCAAAAAATAATATTAGGCACACAATAAGTTGAATCGTCTCTAAACCTTCTTAATGAACATATTAAAGCTAAAAACATGTCATCCAATGAAAAAATAGAGGTTTAATGTGCTAAAGGATGGTTAGATAGGCCTTAATTTGTGTCTAATTTGGAGGCCCATCACTCTATTCTCTGTAAATATCCACTCACAACTCACTGTTATCGCTCTCAATTGTCCTCCTCACAAAAAATATCATCATTCCTTATTCTCACGTTAATTCCCTTCAACCTCTGATTCACATCTATTAGCAATTGCCCCTACTCTCACGTCAATTCCCCCCTTCCAAGCTCTCTCCTACTCCTCCATATCTATTGGTCCATCTAAACTCTTGAAGTCCCCAGATTGTCATCTCTCACATCCCAAGTCACTCATGTTGTTTTCAATCCTAACTCATAAGAACTCCCTATGTCACCATGACTCGTGGTCGCACTATGGTCTCTTGTAGAGGAAGGGGTTGAGGTCATCCCTCTGTCTCCTCTCCAACCCCCAGTTATATGGCATTAACATTTTAAGTATGAGCCTAGGCATAGGCAATGGAATCCATGGCTTTTTACAAATAATATATCCCTAAACGTATCCATCAATAAATAAAAATAATTGAAGTTGTTGTGCGGAAGGAACATTGATGTACTCTTGACCACCATTTTCAAGCTGAAACTAGGGATCAGATTCCTAATCTAGGTACCACAACTTGGTCAATATTTTCAAGCTATATGTAGGCAATAAACATTTATTAGCACACAAATATTATTTTGGGGTGCATCCTCACAAACAACAATAATGACAACCAACATAATGCTCATAGGTTTGAAAAAATTGGATGAGAAATTGGATGGTATGGATCACAAAATCAACATCCTACTCAACAAGGGCAATAATCATTTCTTCCATGGGAGTAACATTGTTTCCCAGCAAATCCCAAAGTTGGACAACTTAGGGCAGTAGCTGCTATGCAATTTCAATTTTATGTTTTCATTTCTTGTTAGTCTATGTATTAGTTCAATCAATCCAAGTATGGTCAATTTTCTTTAACATATGTTGAAGTTAGGATAGGTATACATAACCTCAAGAATTTGAAGCTAAATCTTTGGTCTAATTTCCCGTCAAGTAAGCCAAAGATGGACAATTAATGATAATGTAAAAAATTTCCAACGTAATACTAAGTGCCTTAATTAAAAGAAAAAAACAACATACGAATATATTTTATTATTACAACCTTCCTTTGCAATGATCTTTAACATAAAAAGATAGTCCACATTTGGATGATATCGTATTAATTAATTAGAAAAGATAAAGAGGGAGAGAGATAGAAAAAAAGAAAGAAAGAGAAACATAACATAAAATAGAATTAGCTAAAATCTTTGAAAACAAATTCAAATTGTTGGAAAATAAAATATTAGGGTTTGAAACTTAACCACAAAATGGAAGATAGACTACAACAAATGGAAAATCATAAGCAATCATTTGTTGAAGAAAATTGCACCTTGACAAACAAAATTAAAGAGTTAAAAGAAAAATTAAAAATAACATTTTCTCCCTACGTAGTACGAAAAATAAATTAGACATTGAATGATCTGAAATGGATTAGATTAGTAATGTTGTGTTAATTCCCCATTCAGAATAAAACCCAAGATTCGTATCATTTTATTATAAAGTGGTTAAGGATTCACCATTTTTGCTTAATTAACTAATTCCCATGAGAGTTTCTTATGTAAATGTTATAAACAATTTAACATAAAACATATGTTGAACAACAACAAAATAACAACAAAGAACTTCAAAATACAACACACAACAAAGAGATTTGATGAGGAGTTCACCCCTCCTGGGCTACGTCTCTTTGGTCCAGCTTCCAATGCTTGGGCCTCCCTATTATGCTCAAAATTACAACAAAAGTGTGTTTACAATGCTCAAATTCTTCTGAAACCTCCCTCAATGAGCTCAGAATGCCCAAAAATGGCTATCTAACTTCTTTTTGCATCCAATTTGGATAAGAACTGAAGAAGTTAGGACTTCTCCTAGTTCTCCCACTATTTGTTCCACAAATTGCTCCAAAATCGACATAATCCCATTAATTCTCTCCAAAATACGCTAACTAAGTGAGAATTTGGCCACATTGCGGGCCATAACTTGTTGGCCATATCACAAATCGCAATCGGCGAAGTCGGTCAAGCTGAAGGTCTTGTTAACACGATGGAATGTTGTGATTGCGATATCGACAGACCCGATGATATATTAAACTGTGATTCTCAAACACCTTGCGTTCGGGGTTTTATCACATTTCGCAATTCGGCGGAGAAACGGTGACGGTTATAAAGCGAGGCATGTTCTTCCCGCGAGTTGCAATTGCGATCTGCAATTTATTGCATCGCAACCTGGTACCTACCAGGGCCTATTTGTAACACCTTTTTCCAGCTTACAACTTGCGATCTGAGGGGGCTAAGGGTGGTCTTCCACTTGGCACCTCCTCATTCGTTGAAGGACTTGCCACATCATCCAATCCTACCATGTGGGAAAGTCAAAGTTGAACTTTTACTTGCTCTAACTTCTACATACGAGCTCAGATTTGAGTGTCGTTCACACCCTTGGATTCAGAATGACGAGCTCTTCAATCTGATTTTTTAGCATAAACTTGAGCACCTGATCACTCCTCCCCACTGGAAGTCTTTTGGACCCCAAACGATTATATTCAATTATTGAACAGATGAGGGTATTTTTCCCTCACCTTCCCCTCTTCAATCCATTTGGCCTTTGATGGATTTGTACCTTTGAGACCCACTCGAAGATAATCAAAATTTCCCCTCTCTGATGACTTGTTCTTCTGTCAAGTATGGTGTCTTGTTGAAGCTCATCAAGAAGTTTTGGAGAAAAATCTTGAATTGATGGAATATGTACACTTTCTCCTTGATCTTCAATCAAAGGAGGCTCATATAATCTAATTTATTTTTTTATTTTTATGTTTTTTGCTTAAGCAAGAATCGAACCTTCTATTTCATTAAACCGTACATAAAATACAACATTCCTTGATAAGTTGTGGCCTAAGGAGGAAACCCAACACTAACTGTTAACGGGCCAAAGGCAAAAGCCCCGACCCTTACAACCAAACATCAAAACTCTCTAGAGAAATATACTGTGGAAATCGTGTTACAAAATCTAGAGTCAGACCCGAAGAGGAACATATGTGCCAATCTTTGTAGATTTCATGTCCGCAAAACTCACAAACCCATGAATCTGTAGAATGTGTAAAAAAATTGCTTCCTGCCAAGAACGTTATGCTTCCCGCCTTTTATCTGACTTGCATCTTTAACCTCAACTGTCGATCCTCTTTGCTTGATCCCATGGTTGTGGTCCATATTGTTGTGCAAAGAAGCACGACGTTATCCATATGGACCCACCAATAAGCTCAATCAATCCCATCCGTAGATTTTCCTTGTCAGATCTGACGGTTGAGGATCATATCGCACCGGTCAACTTCACCAAACAATAACGTGCGATGAAGGCGGTATTCCATCTAACCCCACTGCCATGTGGAGCTCGCAGAATGGAATCGCTCCCAAAAAGGAAAAACCACTTCCCGCTTGCAAGGCTTGCTCGGTATTGCGATTAGATAAGAGAAACCCCGGGTTTTGAGGCCGCTGAGAGTTTCCGAATTCCGACCTCTTGCTGCGTCAACTCGACCCGAAGAGGAACATATGTACCAATCTTTGTTGATTTCATGTTCGCAAAACTCACAAACCCGCGAATTTGTAGAATGTGTAAAAAACGTCTCCCACCAAGAACATTATGCTACCCACCTTTTACCTGACATGCATCTTTAACCTCAACCGTCGATCCTCTTCGCCCGATCCCACGGCTGTGGTCCATATCGTTGTGCAAAGAAGCATGACATTTACCCATATTGACCCACCAACATGCTCGATCAATCCCATCCGTTGATTTGCCTTGCCAGATCCAACGGTTGAGCATCATATCGCACCTGTCAACATCACCAAACAATAACGTGTGATGAGGAAAATATTCCATCCAACCCCACTGCCATGTGGAGCTCGTTGAATGGAATCTCTCCCAAAAAAGAAAAACCACTTCCCGCTTGCAAGGCTTGCGATCACCGAAAAACCGCCTTGGACGCGGTATTGCGAATAGATAAGAAAAATCTCGGGTTTTGAGGCCGCCGAGAGTTTTCGGTTTCTAGCCTCTCACTGCGTCTGCTCTACCTGAACCAATGTGAGAAGAAGCTCCCGCCATTCTGCCTATCAAAAAAACTAAATCGCTCGAGCTGCAACCTCTAGGATCCGCTATGAATGAATTAACCCATGTAAGCAAAAACAGTCTCTTGATTTTCCTAACGTTGTTGTCGGTCGCTAAGGGCTCTGGATGAACAACCCTCCTTCAACCTGACATCCGTTATCTCCTCCCACCAGTAGCAAAGATCAATATGCTTATTTCGAACCCCTCATTTGCAAGCCAGTCCACCATTTTGTTGGCTTCCCTATGAACATGCACCAATCCGAGGGTTCTCAGCGTTCTTAGGTGTGCTTGGATTATTTGGTAGACTTGTAGAAGCCGCCAATGTTCTGAGATTTTCTCAGGAGCAGCTCCAACATTTGTTCTTTTTACTGAGTTAATGACCAGTTTTGAATTAGCCTCAATGATGACATTTTGAATGTTGTACTTGAGCAGTATTTCCAAGCATGTTTCCATCGCCATGAGCTCAGCCATATTGTTAGTAGCTTTGCCAAGATAACTGTGGAAGATGACCTATATATTTCCTTCCTCATCCCTTAGAACCCCTCCATAACCTGCTTCTCCCAGATTCCCTTTTGAAGCCCTGTCTATGTTGAATTTTAAAAAACCATGAGAAGGGGGTTGCCAAGAAGATTTTTCTATTGAGGTTTTCTTGATTATCTACATAGAACTCAGAGGGGGATTAACCTTGAGCTCTAATTTCTTCAATAATCTTGCCTCTCTTTGTGCAATAGGTTTACAAGTAGCTTCTCCTCCCAGGAAATGAACAGTTTATTTGAGTTGTTTAAGGACCAGTTTGAGGATGTTACTCACTGGACTCACTTTCTCCTAGAAAATCCTATTGTTACGCTCCTTCCAGACATTCCAAATTAAGAATCCTAAGGTGAGCCTCCGGGCAGAGTTTATGATCTCATTATCCGAGAAATTTTTCCTCCAGTTCTTCAAAGTGGTGGTGATGTCATTAACATCTCTGTTTGTTTGCTCAAAGACTTCTCCAACCCAATTTCAAAGAGTTTTGGTGAAAGGGCATCTATTTAGGAGATGATTAATAGTTTCTTCTTGTTATTTGCATAAGTGACATCTTGAGGGGCCAACAAAACCTCTTTTTCTTAGGTTATCCCATGTCAGAATCTTGCCCTGTTGAACAAGCGACGTGAACAGCTTTATTTTCATCCAATGAGGATTTTCCCATATTTCTTTACATGTCTTATCAGTGTTGGGATGGTTTAGCCCTACCTCTATTCTTCTAGCTTCCTTAAGGTTGAATAGACCTGTCTTGTTTTTCCCCATCTAAGTTGATCACTCAAGTTTGAGTTAGAAATTTGTCTCTTGTCTAAAATACCTTGAAGGGTTGTGGCTTGAGTTTGCATCATGTCGTTTCCACTATAGTCTGGAAGTTTCCAAGTTCTACATTTCTTATCATTCCTTGCTTGGTCCCAATAGTCCCTTACCCACTTTAGTCCTTTGCTGATGGTATCAGCAAAAATGTCTACTAATTCTTCACTTTGGAGATTGTTCTCCCACTGCCAATTGTCCTCCCAAAACCAAGCCAGGTTCCCATTTTTGATCTCCCAGAAACTATGATTATGGACTAGGGATCTGTTCTCCCATGCCCTATTCCAATTTGCAAAACCTTTGACCTGTCCTGTCATTCTGATTAAATTTTCCTCCTGCTATTCGCTAGCATATTTGTGCTTCCAGAGTTTTGCCCAAGGGGCTTTAATTTCTTTCAGCCATCTCCACCAAATTTTGGCTCCAATAATTCTATTTAGAATTCCTAGGTCATGAAGGCCTAAGCCTCCATTGGACTTAGCTTTGCAAACTTTGTCCCATGCCACAAGGGCCCATTTCTTCTTTTCTTCACATTTTCCCCATAGGAAGTCTCTCTGAATGTTTCTTATATTGGTTAGTACATTGGCTGGTGCTGGAATGGTAGATAGCATATAGATAGGGATGCTTTGTAGGACAGCCTTAGTGAGAACTAGTTTCCCTGCTAGATTTAGTGCTCTGCTTGTCCATTTACTGATCTTATCTTTTAGCTTATTAAGAACGGGCTCCCAGATGTCTTGGTGAAGCGGTTTAGTAGTGAGAGGGACTCCCAGGTACTTCACAGACAATGTCTCCCTTTGAAAGCCCAAAATTCTAGAAAGATTTCTTTGAATTGAAATATTTGTATTGAAAAATAAGATTTTTGATTTAAAGAGACTTACCTCAGTGCATGTTGCCCTAGCAAACTCACTCAGGATCTGTTTGAATGCTTTGGCTTCCTTAACCGTGGGAGTGCCTTAAAGCATAGTGTCATCCACAAATTGTTGATGTGTCATCGTGTCCCCACCATTAGTGAGTCTCAGACCCTGAATTCTCCCTTCCTCCTTAGCAGCTTTGATGGCTCTTCCTAACCCTTACATCATTAGAATGAAGAGGAGGGGAGAAAGAGGATCTCCTTGCCTAAGACCTCTAGAAGGCATGAAGGTTTTGGAAGGAGCTCCACTGAGCAGAATTGAACAGCTGGCTGTGGAAACTAGCGACATAACCCATTTTATCCAAAAGTGATTAAAGCCATAGGATTTTAAAATTGCTCTAACATAAGACCAGCTAAATTTGTCATAGGCCTTTGCTATGTCCAGCTGCATTGTCATTCCAGCCTACTTGTTGGTGATGAGTGAATGAACCGTTTCATGTGTTTGTATTATATTATCTAGAATTTGTCGTCCTTCCACATAGCCTGTTTGTTCCTCTGACACTAGGGTTGGGAGGAGAGGTTTAAGACGATTGGCAATGACTTTGGATATAATTTTGTAGATCACATTGCATAATGCTATAGGTCGAAATATGTCTAGAGAGGTGGCCTTCTCCTGTTTGGGGATTAGGGCTATGAAAGATTCATTGAGCACCTTTAAGACTTTCTTAAATCTCCAAGAGTCTTCCACTACCTCCAGGATGTCCTGTTTCACTATCTTCCAATAAGCTTTGAAAAAAATCCATATTGAAGCCATCCGGGCCTGGTGCCTTCCCATTTTGCATCTCTTTCACTGCTTCCTCATTTTCTTCCATTGTTACTGGTCTATTGAGATTGAAATTATCTTCTTTGGTGACCAATTTATGGATGTACTAAGTGAATTTCTTTGTAAACTGGTATCTATCTTCCGAGGTTTCCTCAGCAATTTTCTGAAAATGCTGGAGTAGGACTTTCTCCATTTCTTCATGAGTGTTTCTCTCTACACCATGCTAATCTGTAAGTTTCGCAATTCTGTTGCTGTTTCTGTGAGCTATGGTGGATCTGTGGAAGAATTTGGTGTTTCTCTCCCCTTCTTTGATCCATTGTACTCTGGATTTCTGTCTCTAGAGTATTTCCTCTTGAAGGCATCTATTGTCCCACTCCTGCTGGAGTAACTCTCCCATCTCTTTCCTTTCATCTGTGTATCCTTCTATGGTAAGAATCTGGTTTATTTCCTTTAGTTTCTTTTCCACCTATCCTTTAGCTTTGAAGATGTTACCGAATTCCGTTTTGTTCCACTCTTAGAGTCTGCCTTTAATATGTTTGAGCCTGCAGCGAAGCAAGAACATCTTTGTACCTTGAAGGTGAAGATATTCCTTCCACCATTGTTCAATAATTTTGAGGAAATCAGAATGTGTGATCCAAGCATTTTGAAACCTGCAGGGGGTGTTCCTTGGTTTGCCAGAAAGGGAGGCTTCTAATTGGATAGGCCAGTGATCTGAACCCCCAAAAGGTAAAATGAGTGCAGTAATGTTGCTTCCCCTGAGAAGAATTTCCTCTGAAACCATAAATCTATCCAATTTTGAGGCCACTTGGGAAGGGCCTCCTCTTTTGTTGTTCCAAGTGAAGATTCCATTGCTTGTTTCCATATCAACCAATTTCATATTGGTGATGAAGTTCTGGAAGGCGATTGAATATCTCCCAAGTATTCTAGTTCCTCCTTTCTTCTCCATGAATGATTTTGTTATGTTAAAATCACCTCCAAGAATCCATGGTAGAGCTGGGTATCTCTTCTTCATTTTTTTTAAGGGTTGTGAGGAGTTGAAGTTTGTCCTCCATTGGTTGTGGACCATAGACATTAGTGATCATGTAACATTGCTTGTCTCCCACCACATGGAAAATCAGAGAAAGGTGATGTCTAGATGCCTCTACATCAATCACACCAAATTTTTGTGGATCCTAGAGAGTGAGAATACCACCAGCAGATTTGTTTGCCTTAACTTCAAGAATTCATATCTATTTACCCATTTGCTATGTTTTTCACAGATCTTCTCCACTGAGCATTTTGTTTCTTGTATGAATATTATGTCAGGTTTTTCCTCTCTAATCCTTTTACCAAGATTTCGTTGTTTTCTTCTACTCCCTAGTCCTCTAATGTTCCAAGTTGTGATTTTCATTGAGGTGGGGTTATAAAGGAGTAACTAGAAAGGTCTTTCATCCTTCCTGAATCAATCATGAGCTTGCCACACTCCAGTAGTAATTCCTTTTGTCTCTTTCTACCCCTCCTTTTGCTTGGATTTTTTGTTAATTTTCTGGTTATTAATCCTATTGAGGAGGTTCCTTTGTTTTCCTGGTTGTCATGTTCTCGTTTGACTCCTACAGCTGTTTGGTGGGTCTTCTTAAGGAATATCTATTGGACTCTATCCACTTCCTCCTGAGGGATGGAGTTTATTCCCAGGTTCCCGCCCTTTCTAGAAACTTTTCCAGCTCTAGGGTCTCCCTTTCCAAGATCTCTTGCAAATCTTGATCCTCCGTACCACTTTCACTTTGAGTCATTTCCTAGTCTTTTTCTATGACCATGGTATTCAAAGAGTCCATCATGTGTTCATTTTGTTCCTGAATGTACTCCACGCTAGTCTCTTTTTCTTTCCCCCTTGTTGTTTGATTCTCTGCACTTTCTTTATCTCCTTCCTCAATTTCTTTTTCTCCTAAGATCTCAAAGTTGTTGTAACTTTTCTGTGTTATCATTCACCCTATGGCTCTTTTGTGTCTTCCTTCCTCCCCCTTTTCCTTTCCCCCCCACTTTGGTGAAACCTGTCTGGTATTTTCCTTTGTTGGAATTTAGGTTTTCCTCCCTTCGATTGAATGGACAGTCTCTTGATAGATGCCCATGCTCATGATATTTGTGACATCTGAACGGGATATGTTCATAGTCCATTACTTGAACCCATTCCTCATCATAGACTTCTAGAATGACCTCATCTGGAAGGGCTCCAGATAGTTCCATCTCCACACAAATGCGAGCATAAGATGTATATTTTCCCCTTAGAGTTGCCTCTGAGATCTTTAAGAAATCACCTAATTTATTTCCTATAGATTTTAAAGACTCTGGCATCTAGTAATCTAAAGGTAAGGAGTAGAGTCTAATCCATATCGGTATCGAAGTGAAGGTTTCTCGTTCAGGCACAAAGTTCATCGTCCATGGCCTCATATAGAGCCCAACAGTTGCAAAGAAGTATGGCCCTCCTTCAAAAATTTTGTCTTTGTCTTCCATGTTCATAAACACCACAGTGAAAAAACATTTGGATCCAAGATGAATATTTAACTCCCCCTTTGGTTTCCAGTTGTATTTTATCTAGGTGTATAACGCTTTCTCCGATGGCCAGATTCCCATAAATTTACATATGATGGCATAGTTAGCCATGTGGTCTCTGTGCGTTTTCAGAGTTGGGTCACTCAGAATAACCCGAGGTTTAGTTGTGGTCTTGGGTTTATAGGTCCCCATCTTAGCTTTTCCCTTTGACCCTTAACCTCTGTCTTCCGCTTTTTCCTCCCGACAGGGCCCCATGATCTGCATTGATTTTGCTACCTTCCGCCTTCTGAGTTTCTGTATCTTTTGTCTTGACCTCCCAGGGCTTTGGAGGTTTGTTCTTCTTCCCTCCTCTTCCCCTGTCTGCGACCATATAACTGTAGGAGGGAGTGGAGCTCCCTCCTCCCTGTGTCTCCATGGAAGCTTGGTACTCTCTATCATTGGTTTCGATAAATCCTTGAAATCTTGTGCTCATGGGCTCTGAGATCCCAAGAATCTACTATTGGCAACTCTCCTATAATCTCAAATTTTCAAGTTTAACAATGGAATAAATTTGCATAATGAAGGCAAATCAAGCTTGAAAGAATTATTACCAATCCTTTCCAGAATTTTAAATGGACCATAATGGATTGGTTTTAGCTTTTTACCTTCACCTTGAAGCCTTTCATTGCTAATGTATAGCCAAACTTCATCACCTACTTGAAATTGATGATCCACAAGATGCTTATCATGCCCCATCTTATACTTGCCTTGACTTTTTTCTAGTTGTTCTTGAACTGTTTGGTGAATCAACTGAATTTTCTCAATGAATTTCTTTGCTTTTTCTATGTCTCTATGTCCATCTATAGCTACATCTTTCTCAAAGATGAAATCCAAGGGTGATTTAGGCAAATAACCAAGACATGCCACAAAAGGAGAAGTTAGAGTAGAAGAGTGTTTTTCTCGGTTGTAATCATGTTGAATATAATGCAATTTTTCTTCCCACAACTTAGATGTTTGCTGCAATATCCTCTTAGCAAATGAATAATTATCATGTTAACAACTTCAGTTTGACCATCTATTTGTGGATGGAAGGCTGTACTTTTCCTCAACTCGGTGTCCATCAAGTTCCATAAATTTGACCAAACTTTCCCAACAAATTTGGAATCATGATCACTTACAATAGAAGTAGGTAATCCAAAATGAACCCATACATTTTGAAAGAAAAGCTGAGTTGTTTGTTTAGCTGTAATTTTTTTCTACAAGGCATTAATATGCACATCTTGCTGAACCTATCCACAACTACATACAAATAATCATGACCTTTCTTGAAAAAGGAAGACCTCCTACAAAATCCATAGAAACACTCTTCCATGGACGTTAAGGTACTGGAAGTGGTGTGTACAACTCTAGTTTCCTATTACTAGGCTTAATGACTGCACACAATGAACAACCTCCGATAAAACGCGAGACACTTTCAATCATATGAGGCCAATAAAAATACCTATGAAGATTTGCCATTGTTTTACGTAAACTGAAATGTCCAACAATAAGAGAAGTGTGTGCCTCCCTTGTGACATTTACTCTCTCTCCCTGTGGAACACAAAGTTTTCCCAAATGTTACAATAGATTATCATGAACATGGTAGTCTAATTCTTCAGCTTGGTGGACTTGACTCAAGTTTGAATATTACTCTTGAAAGTTAGCATCATGTGTGTATTGTTCAACATTACTTTCAGGCAAAACATAATGTTTCTTGACTAAAATGGCTACATTAATCGCCGGTCTAGAAAGCATATCAGCAAGTCTGTTATAAATACTTTTCTTGTACCTTATTACCAAGTGGAATTGCTGTAAAAATCCCATCCAACAAAAGTGCCTTGATTGTTGCACTTTTGTTTGAGATTGCAAATATTGCAAAGGTTGATGATCACTGTGAATAATGGTTTCTTTACCCATAAAGTAATGCTTCCATTTCTTCACACTTTGCACCAATTGTAAAGCTCTTTATCATATGTAGGATAGTTAATAACAACACCATTAAAAATCTCAAAATGAAATGAAATGGGCTTACCATGTTGTAAAATAATTGCATCCATGGTGTGGTCACTTGCATCTGTTTGTATTTCAAATGGTTGTTTAAAATTCGGTAATGCTAAAATTGGGACTGAACTGATATTTTGTTTTAAAGCATCAAATGATTTTTGATGTTTGCCTCCGCATTGGAAGATAACCTTGACATTGGTCAAAGCATGTAGTGCAGCTGCTATGGAAGAGAATTTGGCAATGAACTTCCTCCAGTACTATGTTGCTCCCAAAAAACTCCTTACTTCTGTGATTGATTTGGGTATTGGCCAATTCACAATGACCGAAACTTTAGAGGGGTCAATCTTCACCTCACCTCCTCCAACTATGTGGCCCAAATACACTAAGGAAGTTTTCTTGAATTCACATTTAGACATCTTCATAAATAAATATTCTTTCCTCAAGACATCCAATACTTTCCTCACATGCTTGACATGCTCTTCTCGTGATTTGTTGAATATCAAAATATCATCTAAATAGACAATTACAAACTCATCAAGAAAGGATCTTAAAAAATCATTCATAACTCTCATGAATGTAGTTGGAGCATTGCAAAGACCGAAAGGCATAACCAACCACTCAAACAATCCATGTTTGGTTTTAAAAGCAATCTTCCAAATATCCTCCTCAGCTATTCTAACTTGATGATATCTACTTCTCAAGTCTAATTTAGTGAAATATTTTGCATTCTTCAACTGATCTAGAAAATCATCTATTATGGACAGTGGGTATCGATTCTTTATAGTAATTTTATTCAAAGCTCGATAATCTACACACACGCGCCAGGTTCAATCTTTTTTGGGTACCAAAACAATTGGTGAACCACATGGCGAAGTAGAGGGACGAATTACTCCTTTATCTAACAATTCCTAGACTTGTTTTTTAATTTTTAAACTTTCCAGAATTGACATTCGATACATACCAATGTTTGGGAGTGGACAGTCTTGTTGTAGCTAAATTTCGTGTTGAATTCCCCTTTTCGATGGCAATCCTTTTGGTTCTTGAAATATGTCTCCATATCGATTGACCAAATCAACTAGTTCAACTTTGAACTTTACATCACAACCTGCAAAGGATTCCTATTCTGTGTCATTCTTCTGCTTGATCATAAGGAGCATGAGACTCTTGGTGGAATTGACCAGTTGTTTCATTTCCCCTGCGCTTGCCAAAGATAGATTAAGCTTCCTACAATGGGCTCTCACAATATACTCCACTTCGTCTTTCAACAATTGATATTTGTTCTCAAATATAAGGAAAACAACACTACAATTCCCAACACAATTCTAGGAATATCTAGCGGCACTACATCTAATTTGACTTCATCAACGAAACTGGAAGTAATTGCAAACCTGAAAACACATTTCCTTGTGACCCGAATATTTTCATCCTTGGTTATCCAACCCAACGGAAATTGTTTATGACAAGGCACGGTTTCTAGATTCAATTTATTGACCAAGTCTATAGAAATTAAATTTGCCTGGGATCCACTGTCAAACAATGTATCAATCTTGGTGTGTTTGGAAATAACTCAGATGTGGAATAATTCAATTCTATTTTCCTCATTTCAAACATTGTTGGAGTTATTTGTTGCGCTGGTACTTGCCACGACTTCCTCTTTGCTTGCTTTTGCCATGACTTTTCCCTTAGTGACTGTTGCTGCAATCTTTGATTCATCACATGAGCCAAAACCCAAGTCTTGTTGTACAACATAATTTGTCTTTTGTTTCCCTTTATTGTTAAATTTCTTCGGTCGTAATTAAAATATGAAGCTTCTAGAAATGGGCTTCATCATGACCCTCCTTGGAATAATTATTGCACGCGGGTTTCTCCCCTTCTTTCTTAACATAAGCATTTTTCTTCTGCTTTCCTTTAAAATTCTTTCCTTTTCCATCGCTCTATAATGGCTTCTTCTTACCTTCTTCTTGTACATTTTTCCCTCTTTCTTCGAGGTGTGTAGCTTGAACACATACCTCATCAATATTCATGGGATTAAACATAAGAATGGTGTGTCGAAGATAGCTATGCAAGGCTCCTATAAATTTCAGCAAAGTATCTTGTGACTACAAGTCTACTCCTAGCATAAGAGCTCTTCTCCTAAACTCTTGAGTATACTCTTGCACATTTTGACCTTTCAACTGTCTGAAATTTTTCCAATTCATGATAGCTATTTGCATATGGGCTAAAGGGTAGAATTGTCTTTCTATAACAACAATGAAATTAGATCAAGTAATAGAGATCTTACCATGTTTTTTGATCCCGTCTTGAGTCCTTGCTTCCCAGCAAATGAGTGTTGCACCGTCCATTATCAATGAAGCCGACTAAATTTTGATATCATCCTCTTGAAGGTTCTAAATTCTATAATACACCTCCAACTGACGAATCCAGTTATCTAGTTTTTTTGGATTAACTTCTCCATTATACATAGGCAACTTGAATTTAACATTGTAATAGATTTGACCTAGAAATATAAGAGAATACCAATATACCCAATAACTATAAATAATATCAAGAGAATTACAAATACAAAATATAGAAATGTTTCTCTTTATTAATCAAAACCCTTGAGATAGGGTAACACCATGCAATCACTCCTTAAGGAAGGAGAACACTCCACAAGCCATATGGTTTTCCATACAATATTCCTTGACATCTCTCAATGGGGAGTCTCTAGCCTTTATATAGGATTCATACATACAATACCATGGGTCATTACCATGGTTCCCTCAATACCATATCTCTAATACCATGGGCTTATCACATTACTACTTGTGGTCCCTTACGTGATGCAGGTTAACCACTTTATTTATTAACTATGGACCATCCCATTATTACGTTATTCCCTTGGGTACCTCCCTCTGTACCCCATACTATCCCCCCTAAGTATACTACATTCCACCCCCCTTAAACATGTTTCGTCCCCGAAACATAAGAAGAACACAAATAATAAGATCTACTCAAAAGAGTTGTCCACTGATACCATGCACATGCATCTAGACATCCAAGAGAAAGGTGAACCCTCAATCTAGTTGGTGCCTCGCTCGCTTGAGATGGAAGTTAACCCTCGCAGCTCTTCTATGTTGATTGTTGTGGGTGGATCATCACCTCTCTCTATTTGTCATGCGAGGGTTGTTGTCCTTGTTTTTGATTCGTTTCCATCTTATTGGTTGTTTTCTTGTTGGATGATGTGGGTGGTGATATGTTGAAGTTTTAACCAATGGTGTATCTTGCTTTAATTCACCACCTAATTGAGCCTGATTGGTATCTAGTACATGTTGTGTCACCTGCTATTGTTTCTTATCTTCCAGTAATACTTCAACCATAGATTCCTCATCTAACGTGTCAGACCTTGGAACATCTACTGCTTTAGCCTCCTTGGACTGTACTTGTTTATTGATGGAAATATCCTGTAATGTAATTTTCTTCTTTTTATACTAGAGCTTTGGGAATTTATTCTGCACATTAATAATGATAATACCAACAGATTCCATCAAAGGGTATCCCAAAACAACATCCACATTAGCCATATCTGAAGCATAAAAATCAAAATGCAATACATACTTATCCATATAAATCTTCAAATCTTTATAAACTTGAACATCTGCATTATCAACCTGTGTGTTTTCCATGTGGTTTGCTGGAACTTGTAATTTTTTTGCCAAATTAACATTTATAAGATTTTGCTTGCAACTAGGATTTATAGACACAATGATCTTCTCCTTCTGAAGACATCCATGAACTTGTAATAAGGAGATACCAGTAGAAAATAACCCCACATGTTTCTCATTATCTTGTTTTCTAGCATGAGACCATTTGTCTAACAATAATTTTTCAAATTCTTCATCGGGCAGGTTTAAACACTTTATTTTGTTAAGTGATTCCCACCATGTGGTCGCCTCATCTTTAAAATGAGTCACTATGAAACCTTTCCATCCTTTTGGCCATAACAACTTTTGTCTTTCTACCAATTCTTCAATAGTAAGACCCTTATCATTCCCTGTAAAAAATTTCTTGCTAGAAGCTATGAAGAGGGCTTTGAAAAAAATCACTTGGTGAAAATTTGAAATGGTCACAGTTTAGTCAATATTGCTCATAATCCTTATTATGACCTGTTTTTAGAAATGGAATAGCCATTTTGCATCTTCCCATGTGATACAAATCCCGATCTAGGCACTGGAATTTCATATTTGCCTTGCGACTCTCTCTTCGTCACAAAAATTTCTGAGAAAAGTGTTGATTTTAAATCAACGATATTTCCCTAATCCAAACTCTGATTCAGACGATTTCTTTTTTGGAAATTGGGTATTTTTTTCACAAAGTATTCATATCTGCAATTTGTTTCTTCAAATTTTGCACCAAAAATTACAGATTTGATCTGCAAACTCTTTGCCCCAAAAAAATCTTGGAATAAATAATAAAAAATAGAAAACCTCTTCGATTGCCCAATAAAGTGCTCTGATACCACTTGTAATAGATCTGACCCATAAATATAAGGGAATACCAATATACCCAATAACTATAAATAATCTTAAGAGAATTACAAACACAAAATATAGAAATGCTTCTTTTTATTAATCAAAACCCTTGAGGTAGGGTAACACCATGCAATCACTCCTTAAGGAAAGAGAACACTCCACAAGCTATATGCTTGTCCATACAATATTCTTTGACATCTCTCAATGGGGAATGTCTAGCCTCTATATAGGATTCATACATACAATATCATGGGTCATTACCATGGTTCTCTCAATACCATATATCTAATACCATGGCCTTATCACATTACTACTTGTGGTCCCTTACATGATGCAGGTTAACCACTTTATTTATTAACTATGATCCATCACATTATTACATTATTCCCTTCGGTACCTCCCTCTATACCCCATACTATCCCCCCTTGGTATAATACAAACATCAATCTTTAGAAAAGGTGCTTTATCAGTTCCTTTTGTAAAATGATGATAAGTATGAGTAAGGATTGTATTAGTGGAAGAGTGTGAAGATGATTTTGAAGTATAAGATGAAGAAGATGGTGGAGAGGGTGGAGGATTGTCTCCATTCCCATTACCTCCTCTTGAAGAGCCTTCTCCTTTGGGAGGTTTGGAACTTTCTCCTTGCAATCTGCTATTCCTCTCTTCATAGAGGATCTTCACCATCTTTGTCATATCAAAGAAAGCCTTTCTAAAGGTCTTCGCATCTTCTATCATGGTAGGTTCTCCTTCATGAGACATAGTCTCTGAAGACTCAACTACAACTTTTGCAACTTGAGGATGTATTGGTGTAGAGGACTTTGGCAACCTTTCTCTTCTTCCACTTGAGCCAACTATAGGGCTTTCAATCAGCTTCCCTTCTCCTTTTTTGGGTTTTAACCTTGTTAGCATGACACAAACTTGCAAACAATTAAATCCTTATTTCAGAAAGAAAATCTAGGAAGCAAAAACCAGTGCTCTGATACCAACTTGATCTAAAATGGAGCAGATTAGTAATGTTGTGCTAATTCCCCATTCAGAATAAAACCCAATATGCTTATCATTTGCTTATAAAGTGGTTAATGATTCACCATGCTTGCTTAATTAACTAATTCCCGTGAGGTTTTTTTTATGTAAATGTTATAAACAATTTAACATAAAACATATGTTGAACAACAACAAAATAACAACAAAGAACATCAAAATACAACACACAACGCAAAGATTGATAAGGAGTTCACCCCTCCTGGGCTACGTCTCCTTGGTCCAACTTCCAATGCTTATGCCTCTCTATTATGCTCAAAATTACAACAATAGTGTATTTACAATGTTCGAATTCCTCTGAAACCTCCTTCAATGAGTTCAAAATGCCCAAAAATGGCTATCTAGCCTCTTTCTGCATCTGATTTGGATAAGAACTAAAGAAGTTGACTTCTCCTAGTTCTCCCACTATTTGTTCCATAAATTGCTCCAAAACCGACATAATCCCACAAATTTTCTCCAAAATACGCTAACTAAGCGAGAATTTGGTCGCGTTGTGGGCCATAACCTGTCGGACATGTCGCGAATCGCAATCGGCGAAGTTGGGCGGGCTAAAGGTCTTGTTAACACGGCGGAATGTTGTGATTGCTATATCGGCAGACTCGACGGTATCTTAAACTGCATTTCACAAACACCTCACATTCGAAGTCTTATCACATTCTGCAATTCACGAAGAACCGGCGGCAGTTATAAAATGGGACTGGTTCTTCCTACGAGTTGTGATTGCGATCTGCAATTTATCACATCGCCACCGGGTACCTGCCGGGGTCGATTTATAACACCTTTTTCCACATTGCGGCTTGTGATTTGCAATATGCGGGGGCTAATGGCGGGATGCAACTTGGCAGCTCCTCATTCGCTAAAGGACTTTCCACATCATCCAATCTTGCCATGTGGGCAAGTCAAAGTTGAACTTTGACTTGCTCTAACTTTTGCATACGAGCTCAGATTTGAGTGTTGTTCACACCGTTGGATTCAGAATAATGAGCTCTTCAATATGAGTTTGATTGCACCGTACTAACAAGACCTTCATCCTGCCCGACTTCGCTAATTGCGATTTGTGATATGGCCGACATGTTATGGCCAGCGACGTGGCCAAATTCTCGTTCAGTTAGCGTATTTTGGAGCGAATTTGTGGGATTATGTTAGTTTTGGAGCAATTTGTGGAATAAAAAGTGGGAGAACTAGGAGAAGTCATATCTTTTTTAGTTCTTATCCAAATTGGGTGCAAAAAGAGGCTAGATAGCGATTTTTTGGCATTTTGAACTTATGGAGAGAGGTTTCAGATGCATTTGAGCATTGTAAACAAACTTTTTTGTAATTTTTGAGCATAATAGAGAGGCCCAAACATTAGGAGTTGTACAAAGGAGACGTAGCCTAGGAGGGGTAAAAGCCTCATCAAATCTCTGTGTTGTGTGTTGTATTTTGATGTTCTTTGTTTTTATTTTGCTGTTGTTCAACATATGTTTTTTGTTAATTTGCTTATAACATTTACATAAGAAATTGTCATGGGAATCAGTTAATTAAGCAAACATTGTGAATCCTTAAGCACTTTATAAGCAAATGATAAGCATCTTGGATTTTATTATGAATGGAGAATTAGCATAGCATTACTAATCTCCTCCATTTCAAATGAAGTTGGTATCAGAGCACTGGTTTTTTCTTACTTGACATTCTTTGTGAAAGAAGGATTTAATTGCTTTCAAGTTTGTGTCATGCTAACAAGGTTAAAACTCAAAAAAGGAGCAGGGAATCTGGTTGAAAGACCTATAGTTGGATCAAGTGGAAGAAGAGCAAGGTTGTCGAAGTCCTCCACACCAGTACATCCTCAAGTTGCAAAAGTTACAGTTGAGTCTTGAGAGACTACGTCTCATGAAGGAGAACCTATCATGACAGAAGATGAGAAGACATTTAGAAAGGCTTTCTTTGATATGACAAATATGGTGAAGATCCTCTATGAAGAGAGGAATATCATATTGCAAGTAGAAAGTTCCAAACCTTCCAAAGGAGAAGGCTCTTTAGGAGTAGGTAATGGAAAAAGAGGTAATGGGAATGGGGACAAACCTCCACCCTCTCCACCATCTTCTTCATCTTCTACTTCAAAAGAATCTTCACAATCTTCTACTAAAACAACCCGTACTCATACATATCATCATGTTGCAAAAGGAGCTAGTAAATCACCTTTTCTAAAGCTTCATGTTAAATTCGAGTTGCCTATGTACAATGAAGAAGTTAATGCAGAAAAGTTGGATAACTAGATTTGTTAGTTGGAGGTGTATTGTAGGATTTAGAACCTTTGAGAGGATGATATCAAAATTCAGTTGGCTTCATTGAGAATGGAGGGTGCAACACTCATTTGGTGGAAATCAAGGACTCGGGACGAGATCAAAAAACATGGTAAGATCTCTATTTCTTGGTCTGATTTCATTCCTGCTATAAAAAGGCCATTCTACCCTTTAGCCCATATGCAAAAAGCTATCATGAATTAGAAAAATTTGAGATAGTTGAAAGGTCAAAATGTGTAACAGTATACTCAAGAGTTTAGGAGAAGAGCTCTTATGCTAGGAGTAGACTTGCGATCATAAGATACTTTGCTGAAATTTATAGGAGGCTTGCATAGCTATTTTCAACACACCATTCTTATGTTTAATCCCACGAATATTGATGAGGTATGTGTTAAAGCTACACACCTTGAAGCAAGATGGAAAAATGTATAAGAAGAAGGTAAGAAGAAGCCATTCCAGAGTGGTGGAAAATGAAAGAATTTTAAAGGAAAGCAGAAGAAAAATGCTTCTGTTAAGAAAGAAGGGGAGAAAATCGTGTGCAAGAATTGTTCCAAAGAGGGTCATGATGAAGCTCATTGCTGGAAGCTTCATCATGAATTATGACCAAAGAATTTTAACAATAAAGGGAAATAGAAGATAAACATTGTTGTACAACAAGACTTGGGTTATGACTCAGGTGATGAATCAAAGATTGCAACCACATTCACTAAGGGAAAAGCTGTGGAAAAAGCAAGCAAAGAGGAAGTCGTGGCAAGTACTTGTGCAACAAATAACTCCAACAATGTTTGAAATGAGGAAAACAGAATTGAGTTGTTCCACATCCGAGTTATTTCCAAACACACCAAGATTGATACGTTTTTTAACAATGGATCCCAGGCAAATTTAATTTCTATAGGCTTGATCAAGAAATTGAATTTGGAAACTGTGCCTCATAATAAACCTTATTCGTTGGGTTGGATAACCAAGGATGCAAATCTTCAGGTCACAAGGAAATGTGTTTTCAGGTTTGCAATTACTGCGAATTTCGTTGATGAAGTCAAATTAGATGTAGTGTTGTTGGATATTTATCGAATTGTATTGGGAAGCCCGTATCTATATGATAGGAAATCCGTTTTCCATAGATTTGAGAACAAATATCATTTTCTCAAAGATGGAGTGGAGTATATTGTGAGAGCCCATCGTAGGAAGCTTAATCTGTCTTTGGCAAGCGCAAGGCAAATGAAGCAACTGGTCAATTCTAGCAAGATTCTTGTGCTCCTTATGATCAAGCTGAACAATGACACGAAGCAGGAATCCTTTGCAAGTTGTGATGTAAAGCTGAAAGTTGAACTGGTTGATGTGGTTAATCAATATGGAGACATGTTTAAAGAACCAAAAGGATTGCCACCGAAAAGGGGAATTCAGCACGAAATTCAGCTACAACAAGACTATCCACTCCCAAACATCGGTATGTATCGAATGTCAATTCTGGAAAGTTTAGAAATTAAAAGACAAGTCCGTGAATTGCTAGATAAAGGAGTAATTTGTCCCTGTACTTCACCATGTGATTCACCAATTGTTTTGGTCACCAAGAAAGATGGAACCTGACGCATGTGTGTAGATTATCGATCTTTGAAGAAAAGTACTATAAAGAATCGATACCCACTGCCCAAAATAGATGATTTGCTAGATTAGTTGAAAAATGAAAAATATTTCACTAAATTAGACTTGAGAAGTGGATATCATCAAGTTAGAATAGCTGAGGAGGATATTTGGAAGACTACTTTTAAAATCAAATAGGGATTGTTTGAGTGGTTAGTATGCCTTTCGCTCTTTGCAGCACTCCAGCTACATTCATGAGAGTTATGAATAATGTTTTAAGATCCTTTCTTGATGAGTTTGTAATTGTCCTTTTAGATGATATTTTGATATTCAACCTGTTAGCGCTTGGAATTCACCTAGGCTGAGATAGACAAACTCTCAAGGCTACATCAAACCATTTCACCTCGTAGCTAGCCCTACGAGGTATGAGAAGGCTCTCTCAGGTCAGATTCAGTAGATTTTTCGATATGATGAGTTGACCCAATTAGGAATAAATATTTTAGGCTAGTAAATTGATTAAGGGGAATTGATGTAAAGATTTTTGGTTTTTTGGTGGCAATTGGAGGGAGTGCAATTCAGGGTGCGGGGATTGAGCACAGTTTTTGCAGGGGGATCTTTGGGGCAAGGTAGGAGTAAGTGCTGATGCTTTAATCTGAGATGTATGATCAGGGATGATAGAGAAGGAGCTAGAGAGGGAAAACTACCATTTGAGTCCTCTCTAAACAGTAGAAAACATAAATTTTGAACAAACTAAAAAGCTGAGCATGTCAAAGCATGTATTCAAACTTTACCACTTCATCTGTCCAAATAGAAGCAAAAAGAGATGTGGAATACATAAACAAACTTACAAGAACATGTAGAGAACACACCATCAACACTACAATCCACAAGAATCCACAAGGATGTCTGCAAAACCCTGGCCTTCTTCCTCTTGAAATTGCAAAGATAGATGTACAATATACAATGAAAACTTTCTCCCACAAGAGTCCAACCTTCCAACCTCTCCAAATGACTAAGAAAACACATAATATAGGCAAACTAACCTCTTCCATTGCCTCTAAGGGTCGAGCTCATCCTTCTAGGAGCAGTTTGAACTAATTCCAAACTAAGCACTAGATAATAGGCAGCTCAACAACTTGCCTCTATTACTTAGCTAACTGATTCATGCATTAATTATTCACTTTTTACATCAAGGAAGCTTCTAGAAGAGTAAAGAGAGGTAAAAGATATCAAAGTGCCATGAAAATATTACATTTATCCATCATCTACAAGTAAAACTAATCAACCATAGTCAAAACAGTGTTTTTTGACCAAAAAAGTCAATTTTGGCAAAGTTAGCTCTCACATC
>APFE031546695.1:0-24831 GCA_000404065.3 Pinus taeda | reverse complement strand
AGGAGGAGTAGGAGGACAATAAGAAGGGTGTGGAGGAGCAGGAGGTGGTGGATGTGGAGGTGGAGATGGAGGATAACTGGAAAATGAGGTGAAGGAGGAGAAGGAGCTGAAGGTGGAGGTGGAGGTTGAGGTGAAGGGGGAGGAGGAGGAAGCAGAGGAGGAGGGGGAGGAGGATGTGGTGGAGGACGTGGAGGCGGAGGTGGAGGATTTGTAGGTGGAGGAGTAGTAGGAGGATGAGGAGGTGGAGGTCGAGAAAAAGTAGGAGGAGGAGGTGGTGGTGGATGAAGACGCAGAGGTAGAGGAGAGGAGAGAAAGGAGGTAGATGTGGAGGAGGAGGAGGTGGTGATGGTGGTGGGTGAGGAGGAGGAGGAGTCAGAGGTGGAGAAGGTGGAGGAGGAGTTTGAATTATAGGCAGAGGTGGTGGAGTAGGTGGGAAAAGATTAGGTGGTGGTGGAGGTGGAGGAGGAGGAGGAGGAGAAGGAGAAGGAGGAGGAGGAGAAAGAGGAGGGAGTGGAGGTTGAGGTGGAGTTGGAGGAGGTGGAGGTAGAGGTGGTAGTTAAGGAGTTTGTGGGGAGGTGGAGTTGGAGGAGGTGGTGGAAGAGGAAGAGGTGGAGGAGAAGGTTGCGGAGGAGGTGGAGGTGGAGGTGGAGATATGAAATTTAATTTAAGATTCATGTATTAACTTCAAATATTAAATTGTCACTCTCTTCTCCACTATTGGAAATTAAAGCTACAATCTCATGAATCCAGAACATATCTGTTCACATACATAATATCCCACTATTAAATGATAAGTAATTCATTTAGGAGTATTTTCTCTATGCACAAATATAGTAATTCAAGTACATGAAATCTATTTTACATTTAGATATGATATCTTGGCCAAGAATTTGAAGCATTTATGAAGATCAAGGAGTGGAAAAAACTTAGAGATGATGATGAACCACAAAATCCTAATGATGTTTGTTTATTTGAAGCGAAGTAATTGGATAATTTTTTTTATTATTAGAGAATCAATGCATAAGAAGGAAAAATAACTCGATGTAAATATTAAATGAGGGATTCACCAATAATTCAAATGATTTTATGTTTAAGTGAATGATTCACTAATATTTTACAAGATTTTACAATTCATTGAAAAATGCACCAATATTTTAAAATATTTTATGTTTTAGCAGTAGATAATGACCATTAGTTACTAGTATAAATGAAAACAAGAAATCACTTGAATGTAAGGAAAATAGAATAGAAGAAGAGAAATGATGTAGTGAAGAACCAACAGATTGTTACTTTATATTATATTTTCTTGAGAATCTAGTCACAAAAGATTTAATGATGCATACATTTCCATATATATATATATATATATATTATATTATATATAATATTATATAATATATATATATATAATGTCGAGATAGTCCCAACATTTTAATTTTCAAAACCAATTTAGCCTATCAAACTTAGACTCTCGAATCGACTAGACTGTTGATCGACTTTATAATATGAATTCTAGAATTATTTGGGATGGTCAATTATGTTGACTAGCCCCTCCAACATCTTCCCTACCCTTAATTGCTTCTTTGTGACAAAGAAGGGAAGATTTGGAGTCTTACAAAATTTGTACAAATTTGATACACCATAAAATCTTGATAATGAGATAAAAGTTCATCCAAAAGGGTGGTTGGCTAATTACCAGATCTATTTTCGTCGTCAATTAGAACTTCTTGAATTACATTTACAAGATTTAGGATGTGAATTCCTCTTCTTTTCCCTTCCCTGGCCAACTGATTGGAACATTCAACTTTAATTTCCTTAATGTGATGTTGTTGTTGAGAAGAGAGACCACATCCTAAACAATTAAATTAATTAATTAATCCTTACAAATTTGGTTTCCCTTATGTGATGAACATTTTTAGTAGAAGAGTTGCAATAGGAGGTGATGTACGTGTTAAAAATCCTAAACAATGTCTGTTGTTGAACTGTTATCTTATTCTTAATGAAAAGTATTAGCTTTCCTATTGAGTGTATATCTATTTTATTAGATTTCCATATATTTTATTTTTTTCCTAAAATATATTTATTAATTTATCAATAACCATAAAAAAAATATGTTTTTATATTGTAATATCATTCTCTTCCAAATCACGTGGAAAGTGCCTTGCATGTCTCGCACTCATTAGAAGGGGGATTTCCATGAACAATGAGGTTAGAGAAACATTAATATGTGTATAATGATTTCAATATATTTTGGTTTGTATCCTTTAAATTCTCTTCCTAAAGAAATAAATGGGAATGCATTCGAGATTTACATAGTTTTAATAAAAAAGATCTCATACATTGGAAGTTAGTGAAAGCCATTGCATTGAACCAACAACGCCTTCGATTTCAATACAAAGCGCCAAAACAAAAAAAAATATATATTAAAAAAATCATATTTATATATTATTATGTATTAGCGATTAGAAAAATGGGATACTATTACAAATCTTGAAATCCTATAATAATTTGTGGAAAGATATTTATGATTCCTTATTTTGTTATGGTTGCTATATGTATACCTTATAATAGGATTTTCTATAATTTTATTTAATTACAATTCGATGTGAATGTCTAGAGATTCATATAAATAATTAATATTTTTAATATCAGTCATTTAATATAACAGTTGAAGATTTATCAAAAATGTTCGTTATATCTACTATTACATTCTCAATTTATTAAAAACAAATATTTCAAAAAATAATTTAAATATATATTATCTATAGGAATATATTGACTATAAAATGATTTATTTGTTTTATTATAACTATTGTGACCATATAATTAAATGAATTGAAAATTTCTATAGCCATCAATCTATGATAAGAAGCAAAACACTAACCCCATTATACATATTAAATTAACCAGATTAAAAAATTCATAAAAGTTAACTAAACTATATCTTATTATTTTATTATTATTATTATTATTATTATTGGAGTTATATAATATATAAAAATGTATAATGTACAAAAATATATAATATATAAAAATATATGGTATATAAAAATATGTAATATATAAAAATATGTTTGTCCATGCACATTCACCCAACTATTATTACAGAAACATTTCTTCTTACATTACCGTGGCTTAGAAATACCAAATTCCCAATATGATGTGCTGATATGCCATTTTCTTGAATTAATTAATTTGAGATAATTTAATTTATAGGGTATATCATTCCTATGTCAATATTACCAGGATATTCCAACATATTCCATGGGGTTTAAATATCTACGATGAACATAATAATTAAATTATAACTATGGAAGGTATATTCTTACTATAGCATAATTATAGGTATATCTATTTTCTATTATTTCCAATTTATGTTAAAAGAAAATATTAACATTAAATTAAGACAAACTAGGGAAACCATATAAATTAAATGGATTGAGCTACAAAGAAAATTCAATCCAAGATAACCATCAAAATGGGTACCAATTATTCCTATCACATTTCATAGATTAAAAGAACAATAGAAATTAACTAAATTATAACTTTATTACAAATTATATTGTGGTTATTTATAAAAATAACTATTTGCATGCATATTTCAACTACAACAAAAAATCATAGTGGAAAATTTTAGCGGTGAGATATGCCAATATTACTATGAATGTTCCAACATATTCCATGGGGTTTAAATATCTTCCATCAACCTAATAATTACCTTATAACTATGGTGATTAGCATAATTATAGGCATATATAATGTGTGGTCGATCGACTTATGTACTAATTGTTGGGCTGCAAAAGGTGGATCATTAATTCTTATTGGAATGTTTATATTATGTTGCTCTATTTAAAAGTTATAACATTCCTACCAAATCTCCATTTCTTGTTGTTCTCTTTATAGTTGAATATTGTTACTATCCAACATAATATGTCATCAAACATAGAATCCTTGGATGAAACTTCATCAATTTCAATTTTTATGGATCGGGTTTTATCTTGACCATCATATTCTTCTATATTTTTTACCGTAGTAACACGGGGTGAATCACAATTCAAGTCGATGTTTAATTTTTTTTTCATGTTGGGATCAGTAGACTATCGTTGGTCATATGCATATGATGAGCTTCTTTCTATGTTGAGTTATTCTAGAGTCGATTGTTTATGTTCCTATGTTTGTTGAACTACAATCATTTTCTATAGCAATGTTTCAATGAATACATATTTTCCATGTCCAAGAAACTGCAAGACATCAGGCCGAAAATATTATTCTAGAAATTGTTCAAATTTTCTAGGCTTCTTTTCTTTTCTACCCTTTATAGGGTATTCTAAAAAAAAATCATGAAATTGAGTGTAGATTCTATTGTTGTTGTGGATCTTCTAGTTGAATTCCTAGAAAAATTCATTCCCATTTATTGTATATGTTTATGTCCGTGTTGTTTTCCAACTTCGGGAGTCTTTTCTTGCAACATTCTTATGATATTATGTCACAGGTATTAATTATATCCCCTTGTCCTTCTTGAGCTTGTGGTGGAATTGGGAATATTATGTTAAATTATTGATTGATCATATATATAGATATATATATTTGGTCAATGGTAGGCTGATACTGAATCTCTTGTTGGTATACATCTAAAGTGTTAACATACCAAACATCAATTATTTATAGGTACAATTGGATGTGGATGTGGGAGGAAACATTTTTTGTATGTGTTGAGGTACTCTCCATTTGTTAGAAGATTTTCAGAGATTTCTAGAGGACTAACTAGTGAAGTTTGTTTCGTGTCTAGCCAAATTAGTAAAGAGGGGAACCAAATGGGCTTATTAGAATTTTCACATTCAAAATGATTCATATTCAGAATGTCGACAATGTGTTTTTCCTAGTTGTATATTTTTCCGTCATGATGATTTGACCAATTTATTGTAGAATAGTTAGTTTAATGTTATAGACTCTCCCTATTCCTGCAAAATGACTCTTTCTCATTAGAAAAAATTTAGAAATAAGAAAAAAAATGAGATTGAAAAATTAATTTAATGATACATATATTTAGCACAATAATATAAACATGAATAAATAGAAACCGAATAAAGAATATTTATTATTCGTATTGCATTGAATAGTGCAAATAGGAAAAAACCATATAGAAATTTAGAAGTTTTATAATTTTGAAATACATATAACTAAATATAGAAAAAAACATATCTATATTTGATTAATACTAATTGATGGAACTTCAAACTCCAACATTAAAACTTTAAATGATCTACAACATATACACCATCATTGTAACATCTAATGGGTGAAGTGTGAGTACTCATGAAGATCATTACCATATCTTGACTCATTAAAAATGTTTTTGGCTCAATATTGATAATCAAAACCACTACAATGTGTTGTCTCACCAAAACTGATTTTTGGGTCAGTATCAATAATCAAAATATCATCTCCAAAATGCACAACATTTATTATATTCCGTTCTTATTGGATTGAATTTGGAGATACACTTCATTCAACATTGTTACTATGTTATGCCACTTTAGGTAGATAAAAGATATACTTTTAATGCTAGAGTTAATGTGGTAGATATTAAAATTGACGTGTGTTGTAAAATTTCAAGAATTACAGTGTCATGATCATAAAGTGTACTAGGGGTCATAGGTTTTAGAATTCATTGTGTTTTAAAGATCATAGTGCACTATGATTTAATTAATTTTAGAGTTAGTCTCTTAAGAAAGTGATCAATGTCATTGTTTTTTAATAGTAATAATGGTTAGATGTTGCATTATGGAAGGGTTTGTAATTATCTAAGAGTATGAGTGATCACAACAAATTAGCCGTTGTGGGTCATATTAGTGTTTTGACATTCATAATGGTTTTTGGTTAAGGGGAACATATTGTATAAGATATTATAGTGGTCAGAGTGGTCAAATGTTACATTAAATAAGAGGAACAATTTTGTGGGGTTTAACATATAGTGCAATATATAGAAATATCTAATAATAAATTCATTATAATTAGTGAATTTATAGATACATATATTGATATATATTTTTATAGATCAAAATATTACTCGTAAAACCAATGTGTGTTTCCTTATGATTTCCCTCATTGTTTTGCAAGACTCTTAGAAATATTGAAAAAAATAAGTTAGCTCAAACTTTGAAAAAAATATTTTATCTATATATTTATCATTCAAATTTTCCAAACTAAAAGTATTTAGAAACAAATATAAATTAATTATTTTTTAATTACTAATGAAGAGGATTATTAATGCATGTGACTTTAATGAAGATGATTATTAATCTATATGATTTTATTTATTAGTTAAAAAAAATATTTTATTAGTGAAAAATGTTATTTATACATTGCTTCTTTAAATTTCACCATTACTTTTTTGACTTTAAAATTTGGTCTTTTTACTGCAAAAGCAATTAAATAGTATGTCTTTCTATTTTTGAAACGGCCCATTTTTTAGTTAAAAGAAATAAATATTATTTTAAAATTTAACTCTTAATTTTTTAATTTGCTATCAATTGTTTCATCTTTTGACTTTGAAATTCCCAATCTTTTACCTCAAAAGAAATTAACAATTTTTTTAAATTTAACTCTTTATCTTTTACTTTGCGTTTCTTTAAAATTTAAACATTAATTATTTTGATTTGTATTATTTTAATTTATCAATTAGCTTTTTTGTGGAGTATGTAATGAATATTTTGTTTCTAAATTTAGATGACTTCCACTTTTTCGGGTTGTCAGTGAATTTAATGTTCTACTTTCTAAATTTAGATATCTTTTTCCATTTATGAACTGTCGTTTTGAATTCGACCCGTTTCCTTCATAGCAGTTTCCTCATCGTTCAGGTCGGATTTCACGTCAATCTGTGATGATTTTCGTGAGACTGAATATATGATATGATGGTCGTGTGTTCGAAACGTATCTTTGATGGAAGAGCGTCACACTAAATATCTTTGAAGATCTTTCAAGGTCGCGTGTTCGATCTGTATCTTTGTTGGGAGTGTCAGACTGAGTTAGGGATAATTTTAGGATATGGTTATGGTTTAGGGATAATTTTATTTGCACATTTGAAATATTGATTAGTGATTTATAATTGTTTTTCTATAATTATGTTTCTGCAAATATGGGAATACTTATTGATACTTTTCGTGTTCTATTACACTTTTGTTCACACATTGAAAAGTCTGATCACTTCGTCATTAAGATTCGTCCTCAATTACTATATCGGCCCAACCATGTGCACTGAATTTTTTCTTATGGTTACTCAAACATTAATCATAGATATGCATCAATCATAGATATGCATAGTACCAATACATCTGAGTATGATGGTGAAAAATTAGTTGAAGACAACAATATATGTGAGTATGATGGTGATAAATTAGTTGAAATAGAGTGCTACAGGTACATTTTCCTAATGCACCATTATATTAGAAATGCCTCTTAACAGGGAAGGTATGGAAGACAATAACCAACTGGCATATGCAGATAGTACTGGTGTTTTTGCAGTTTTTGATTTTGGCCACCTTAACTCGATTTGAGATCACATACTTAATTAGCTATATTGCATTTTTTTTAATGTAGATCATTTGTTCTATTAACATTTATGTACTAATATGTGAATTATCATCGTAAATAAATACGAAAATATGTAAATACCCTAAGTAGTATAAATAAATAGAATGAAAGGATATGGAATTATTTATTCTTTTATGTTTTTCTTAGGAAAATGAGGAGGAGGAGAGGATGAGGTGGGGGAATAAATATGAAAATATATAAGTACTATAAATAAAGACAATTAAGTGGTATGTAATTATTTTTTCTTTTTATGTTTTTCATAGTAGGATGAGGTGGAGGAGAAAGTAGAGAGGAGGTGGAGGGGGAGGTGGCATGGGAGGAGGAATGGGCATTTGGGGGGCAAGGAGAAGGCCGAAGTGGTGAGGGGGAGGAGAATGAAGAGGCAGAGGAGGAGGCAGAGGAGGCCAAGGAGGAGGAGGAGGAGGGAGTGTAGAGGAGGTGCAAGACGTGAAGAGGGAGGGATAGGAGGTGCGAAGGGAGGAGGGGAAGTAGGAAGAGGGGGAGGGGAAGGAGCAGGAGTAGAAGGGGAAGGAGGTGGGGGGGGAGGTGGAGGTGGAGGCGTAAGGAGGTAGAGCGGGTGAGAGGAGCCGAAAGAGGAGGAGGATAGTGAGAGGGAGGCGTGTGAGGGTGGGTGCTGAGGCAAAGGTTGGGGGTTGTGGGGAGGTGGAGATAAGGAGGAGGATGAGGACAGGGGGCGAAGGCGGAGGCAATGGAAGCACAGGGGGAAAAGGTGGAAGAGGTATAGGGGGAGGAGGTGGAGGGGGAGCGAGAGGAGCAATAGGAACTGGGTGCCCGCACATGACTAAAATGAAGGGACAAGGGAACATCGTGCAAAAAAGCCACACAAACGTGCACAATGCCCGCCCCCAGTTACAATTTAACATTTTCGACACGGGCACATGTGGCCGGACGCACCCTCACATGACATGACCCAATCCACACAAACGAGTTTACATGGGTGTCATGACGCGGCATCACAACTCAACCAAATGAGTTTGCTAGGGCGCCCTCACACGACATGACCTGACGTGCCCAAATGAGTATACATTGGTGCCAACACACAACTAGAATAAAGGAAGATAGAAGCGTCAAGAAAACAGAACACATGAACATGCACAAAGCCCACTGTTGGTCACAACCTAGCATTTTTTACATGAGCACATGTGCCCGAGCACACCCTCATATGACACAACCTAACCTTCCTAAATGAGTTTACATGGGCGCCCTCAAGTGACATGACCCAACAAGAGAGAACGAGTTTACCTCGGTGCCCTCACACGACACAAATCAACCCACCCAAAATATTTTACGTGGGTGCCCCCACATGACCATACTGAGGGCATAAGGGAGCATCATGAAAATGGGTTGAACAAGTGTATACAAGGCCCACCCAGATTCACAACTTAGCATTTTCAACTAATCTTCTGCTGCAACCTCGTACAAAAACTTCTCGTCGTTTCATATATATCTCTTCGTTCAAATCACCATGTAGAAAAGTTGTTTTAACATCTAACTGTTCTAACTCAAGATTAAGCAACGCAGTTAGTGCCAACACAGTACGAATAGATACAAGTTTTACAAATAGAGAGAAAATCTCATGAAAGTCTATACCTTCAACCTGAGAATACCCTTTTGCTACCAGTCTCACCTTATACCTTTCGATACTTCCATCAACTTTCCATTTCAGCTTGAAGACCCATTTGCATCCAACAACACTTCTCCCTTCACGAAGCTATACAAGATCCTAGGTATTGTTCTTGGCTAAGGAGTCCATTTCTTCTTCCATAGTCGCTTTCCATTTTCACTATCTGTATCATCTACTGCTTCCTGATAACAAGAAGGTTCCCCATCTTCAATAATCAAAGCAAAAGATGAAGCAGAATCTTCACACCTTTTTGGAATTTTCCTTTCCCTTGTAGACCTTCTTAGAGCAACTGGTTACTGAACTAGTTCAGAAACTTGCACTGGTTCAGAAGCTTCAACGGCTTCCTTTATGTCTTCAACACCTTTTCTCTAGAAGTTTCTCCTTCCTTTCGACTTTCACTGAAACGTCTAGCCTCCAACTAAACTCGTTGATTTGGCGATACCTGTTCCTGTTTAATTCTTTCAACAATTGATTTTTTTAAGAGAGGATTCATCAAATGTTACATCTCTACTAGTGACTATCTTCCGCAATGTAGGATCCCACAACCTATATCCTTTCACTGCATAGTCATACCCAACAAATACATAACATTTCGACTTTGGATCTAATTTTGAACGTTGATTTTTCGGAATGAGAGAATAAGCATCACAACCAAATATCCTCAAATGTGAATAGTCACAAGACTGACCTGTCCAAACTTCTTCACGAATTTTACAATCAATTGCTACTGAAGGTGATCTGTTAACGAAATAACAAGCAGTAGATACTGCTTTTGCCCACAACTCCTTTTGCAAGTTAGCATTGCTGATCATGCTTCTAGCTTTTTCTATAAGAGTCCGATTCATACGCTCAGCAACACCATTTTGCTCAGGAGTATGAACATTAGTTTTGTGTCTAACAATTCCCTCATCCTTACAGTATTGTTTAAATTCAACTGAAGTGAACACACCACCATTGTCAATTCTTAAGCATTTAATCGATTTGTCTGTTATTTTCTCTACCATTACTTGAAATTGCTTAAAGGCATTTAATACATCAGCTTTCCTTTTTAGCATATAGACCCAAACTTTCCGGGAGTAATCATCAATAAACATTAAAAAATTCAATGCACCTCCATATGACACAACAGGGGAAGGCCCCCACAGATCAGAATGAATATAGTCTAAAACATATTTACTATTATGATTTCCAACTTTAAATCTTTGTTTACACTGTTTTCCATACACACAATCTTTATAGAAATCTAAATTCAAGGATTTCAGACCGGGAAGAGATTTACATTTCATCAGTATCTGAAGACCTTTCTTGCTCATATGACCCAATCGTTGATGCCATAGACGAGTACCTCCTTCTTCCTTTTCTGACGCAACCGCTGCTTCACTGATCGAAGTACTTCCTTTTAACCTGTAAAGATTTCCGACCTTTTCTGCCTTCATAACCACAAGTGCTCCTTTGAAGACTTTCAAGATGCCATCCTAACCTGTAAACTTATAACCATCTAAATCCAACACTCCCAAAGAAATAAAATTTTTCTTCAAATTAGGTACATGGATAACACTAGTTAACGTTCTAACTGTGTTATCATACATCTTAATCCTAATATCTCCCATCCCAACAGTCTAACATGACACATTCTTACCCATAAACACAGAACTACCGGTTACATTTTCATACGAGGTAAACCAATTTCTATGTGGGCACATGTGATGTGAAGCACCAGAGTCTAACAACCAGCTATCTAAACCCTGAGAGACATTATATTCAGGTGAAGTTTCATCTATGATACATAATTCTTCAACAGATAAAACTTCGTATAGCATACCTAAATTGATCTAATTCGCTTCATTCTTCGGGTTTTTAGATTCCTTTCATTTCCAACAGCCCTTCTTCAAGTGTCCAATTTTATTGCAGTTCCAACATTTTTCCTTACACTTATTTCCCTTCGATTTCGCTCAGGAAGACCCCCTTCGTTTTTGTCCTCTTTCCTTTGAGCGTCCTCTAGCTACCATGGCTTCTGATGCAGCTGTTTCGGTGTTGGATTTCGTTCGTACTTCTTCAGACAGGAGAGCTCCCACGACTGATTCAAACTTCAAAGAATCAACGGTGCTCAAGCTGATTGAAGTTACGAAGTGGTCCCATGATTCAGGAAGAGAACACAACAAAGTTATTGCTTTATCTTCTTCCTGTATTTTAACTTACATATCTTTTAATGGACATATTAGTGTGTTAAAAACATTCAAATGTTCTGCAACGTTTGAACCTTCTTTCATTCGAAGACTGTATAACTGTCTTTTTAGATAAATTCTGTTGGTTAATGACTTTGTCATATAGAGTTTTTCAAGTTTTTCCCACAATCCTGACGCCGTAGTCTCTTCAATAATGTTGAAGAGAACTTCATCCGCTAGGCATAACTGGATGGTACTGAGTGCTCGGGCATCCAAGTCCTCTCAGTCTGAAGTAGTCAAGGTTGCAGGTTTCTTAGCTGCCCCACCCAATGCCTTGTGCAACCCTTGTTGCACAAGCAGATCCCTAAACTTCAGTTTCCAAAGAGCAATATTTCTCTTTCTGGTGAATTTCTCCACCTCGAATTTTACATTCGACATCTTGTTCATTTTTCCTCCTTCCTAGGGTTTCAATATTTCTATATATAATTTTGTTCATCTTTCTCAAAGAAAACTTTAAAAAATAAATAATTCCCCAATTCAACATATTTTTAATTTCAAATCCTTTGTTTCCTTTCACCCTTTGTTTTTCTTCAATCGAAAAATGAAATCTTTCCTTCAATTTACTCACATCGACCCTTTATTTTAGAATCTAAAAAACTTTATTTTCACAGCTTTCTGAAAAAAATTCTGAGACAAAATTTCTTTTTCAAAAAAATACCCAGATTTCTTTTCAGTGGTTTTTCCTCTGAAAACCCTGTTAATGTAGCCATGGCCTCCTATTCCTTATACAACTCCTCAGAAAACCCTCTTCACGCAGCTGTGGCCTCCTCTTCCTTGTGCAACAAAACGACAAACTGCTCCTCGATTGTACGCAGTTCTGAATAGGCCAACAGGCTTTTTGGGCGGAGAACAGACTAGCTATTTCCAAATTTGTTGTGTTCAACCTTTCTCAAACAGCAGGACCTCCAGCAGGTTGAACCCCTCCTCGATTGCACGCACAAACAGTCTCTAGACTCGGCAGCAGCTCTTTTGTTGGATTTTTCCCAGATAAATGGACTCGAGACTCAGGGGCAACTTCTCTTCAAAAAAATGGCGGTGCAACAGCTCAATCTTCTTCCAAAAATGGCAGTAGATCCTCTTCTTTAAAAAAAAATAAACAGGCTACTCTTAAAAAAAAAATCGGCGGCAGCTCCTCGTCAACCTCTCGGTGGCAGTTTTCAACACACAGGGGCTCCAATGGCGGATGCGAGCTCCAATATAGGACAACACTCCAATAGCACGATTCTCTGCGCATCTTTCTCCAACAGCATGATGCTCTGTGCGTCTTTCTCCAACAGCACGACAACCAGCGGCTGAGGTGGGCTCTAACACATGCTTCAATGGCAGATACATTATGTTTAACCTTTCACAAATACATGGTGTCCCTCATACCTGAATGCTTCCCTTGACCACCTCAGTGCGTCACTCGACCATTTGGCTCCTCGTCCCTCAGCTCCAATAGCACGATGCTCTATGTGTCTTTCTCCAACAGCATGATAACCAGCGGCTGAAGTGGGCTCCAACACAGGCTTCAATGACAGATACATTGTATTTAACCTTTCACAAATACACGATGTGTCCCTCGTCCCTCACTGTGTCCCTTGACCATTTGGATCTGATACCATTTGTTATAACAATATCTGAAATAATGAAGAAAAACAAAGAAACTTAACAGAATAACCAAGACAAGAAACTGAATTGGATTGGAATTTGTTATTCAACAATGATTCTCCGCTCATTACATTTCATGGGCATTTGTTAGTATTATATCATCGACCGTCATTACATAGCTGATATTTCAATATAAAACTGTCTAGTTACATTTTACCCAAAGTTACTAATTCATTGTCAAACTAACACAATACACAACATGTTAAAGCCAAAAGCATCAGGTTGAACCAATACACAACACAATATACAATATGAGTTATACCCAAAACCGAAAAAACCCACGGGTTAAATGAAAAAATAACACAAGACACAGAAACCAAGTTATGTCCAAAAGAAGACATGGGTTAAACTAATAAAGGTAAAGTTATACTGGAGAACCAATACACAAAAACCAAGTTATGTCGAAAAGAAAGCATGGGTTGAACTAATAAGAAGAGGTTATACCAGAGAACTGATGAGCCCCAAAAATGGATAATTATATGGGCTCATTCAACCTCCTAATTCGAATTAATCCACCATTCTCATTAGTTTATTGCATGTTTTTTATTATATTTATGCTAATAGAGTGAATTGGGTTAGTCATTATGCCAACAAGTCTAATGTGTGTTTTGTGTAGTCTTTTTGGTCACTTCGGAGACAAAATCAAAGATTTAAATAAGAACTTGGTAGCCAAATTCGTGGAGGGGATTTTTAGGAAGGTTTCCCCTTCATTTATGGGCCCTTACCTCGATTTCTCCACCGTCAACTCGGAGTTCAAGGGCCACCAAATCAATTATCACAATGGCAACCAAGCAAGTCAAGTAGGACTGCTGTTAACTACAAGTTTTGGGCAGTCGAGTCTCTAAATTTTAGGAGGACTGTTGGGGTCCTCAATTTGTAAAAATAAGAAGGCTTAGGGCCTCATTTTGGGTTAGCCAATAGCTAGTCACTTTGTAGGCAGAGGTTAGCTAGTTTTTAGTTTGATTTTAGTGAGTAGATTAGCTTTGCATTTTAGCACCTTTTCAAGCTTTCCCTTGTGGATAGTTTTTGATGTAACTCTTCTTTTCGCTCAATAAAGATGAATCCAGATTTGCACCACCTCTAAATCTCTCTTACGAGGCTGTAGCTCTTGGGGTTGGGCCCAAACAAAGTGCCCAACGCTTCCTTTGTTTACTTTCATGTGTCTTTGCTACATTCTTAGAATAAAATCGACTATTTAGATTTAAATATTGTTTTGTTATTTAGATTTATTTTGATGATTAAAGTAGCTTTTCATGTTCAGATTTGTTTCATAAGTCAATAACAAGGAAAATACTCCAGAAAAAGGGCCAAAAAACACCTTTGGTTTCACCTCTCCTTCATTGGATCAGGGGCTGGAATTGAAGTAACCGTGCTGTCCCAACAAAAACACTAGTTTGCTTTACCATGCAATCCTTAGTGTACTGTTTTCATTTGCAGAAGTTAGTTATGTGTTCAGATCTCTGAAATGTTTTATTGCATAGTTGATATACATGGTTTTATTTCAAAATAAAGTTGTTGTTCATTCACTTTGTTCTTAGTTAGATTAGATTAGCTAGGACTTTGATTACTTGTAAGACTTTGTTGATTCAGTTGAATGTACACTGTGCAGAGCATCTCTACCACTTTTTCATCAACCTAAGATTAATCAGAGCCAACTCTTCCATCGCCTAGCTAGGTTCCTCATCTCACATCTATCCTTTTGCCTACGTAACCCTACCTTTTTGTGTAATCATTATTTTAGCCTTCTTTGAGCCAAGTCAGCCTTCTACACTTTCTCACCACTCCATCCACCAGTAATTGGGTCACTCCAGGCCCCTATCCTACCTCCATATCCATTCATGCATCTTCGCTCACTCATCCATCCTCTAAAATCCAATTTTTAAACATCCTGTAGAAATTTCTGAACATCCTGTAGAACCCTTGCAGACTTCCTGTAGAAGCTCACAAATGAGGTTTCTTGATAGCCAAACTTTCTGAAACTCTCTAGAAGGGTGTTAGGGACTCCTTAGACCCTCTCTAAACCTTCCCAACCTTTTCCAAGCATTTCTCCTCCTTGATCCACCCCTGCACAGTAAAGAACAATGAAAGCATATGCATGATGAAACTGACAACTTAAACAAAATTACAAAAGATGTTTTCTTAGGACAGAGGTAGTATAGACACATGTATCTTACCTTCATAGAAGTAATAACATCTATTTTAGTAGTTCACGTTCTCATCTTTACATCAGTAGGACTAGCTCGTAGAATTAGGGTTTGCTAGGGTTTGCAATTTCCTTTAGTTTTTCAATCTCTTTTCGCAAGTAGATTAGCTTCCTTTGAGTTAGCTTTCATCCATCAGTTAAAAAGCTTCTTCTAAGAGCTCATAGAAGTTGGCTTAAGCTCCTAGCGGACTTGTGCTAGCTGACCAAGTGACAGCCGTGGCAAGAGCTAGTACTTGTGCATACAGCACCATCGCTTCTATGTTTGTTACGAACTACCAGGTTGATAAAATTAAAGAAGGGAGTTCCAGGAGTTTTAGCATTATTGGTCCAATACTGGGGCCCACCATCTTTTTGGCACCGTTGCCGGGGAAGCATCTGAGTATTGGTGATTGCTTCTATTCTTCTATTTTCTACTACAACCTTCTACTAAGTAGTTTATTTCATTTCCATTTTGCAATTTCATTTCCGCAAAAGTAGATTAGACATTTATCGCTTTCATATATTAGAATTTCAATTCTGAAATTTCATTTCTGCAAGCGTATATTAGCATTTCAATTCCACAATTACGATTTTGCAAGCATAGATTAGCATTTCAATTCTGCAAGTGTAGACTAGCATTTCATTCCTGCAATTTCATTTTAGCAAAATAGATTAGTCCTTTCCTACTTTCATTTCAAATCCACATTTTCATTTCAGCAAGACAGTCAGTTGCAGTTCAATCTATTTTAGTTTTGCAGTTACAAGCATAACAAAGCAAAAATCAACCAAAAATATTTCCTTTCATCCTTGTAGGAGTAGAGATAATTTAGAAAAATGATTTCACAACACCCCCACTGCTTCACATAGCCAAACTTCTCTCTTCTTCGATGGCTGTGATTAAAGAACCCTTAGGTGGACAACAATACATATTTGAAGAACCTCAAGGGAAGAAGAAGAAGAAAACATTCCTATGGAGCAAATGGCTACAAACATAAATGTTGAGAGCAGTACCTTATCCAAAAATGAATTTGCAAATCAGATGGAAGATTTAAAGAGTGAGATGAGGCAGTTTCTTGTCATGCAACTAGATACCTTACAGATCCAAAGGAAGCAAGAGGAAGCCAAGAGGGCTTTGGCCATCTTTTATCCCAGGTGCACCAGAAAGCATCCTAGGAATGAATGTCCAATGCACTCCCTAGAAGTGTGTTTCGTCTGTGAAGAATACCATCCTACGAATCAGTGCCATTCCTTACCCAGAATCAAAGTTGCATATCAGAGAGCCAAAGGAGTCACTGAACCACTCTATTTCATCAAACAAAGAAGGTCACATCGACCCATACCTTACGAGTAGGGAATGCAAGGGACATCCCAGACCTATTATGACCCCTATCAAGCCACTTTCATGCCTTCTTGGGGTCCCCCTACTCAACCTTCCTGGTTCATACCCCCTCCTTGTTCCTTCATAGATCCATATTATGCTCCTCTAGTTTCTCATTCATTTCACTCTTATGCTCAGCCACAACCTCAGTGGAATACACCTCATCAGGGGTGGAGGCCCCAGTACAATACTCCTCTCGCTCATTTTCCTCCACCACCTGCTCATTCACAACCATCGCCTCCTGCTCCACCAAGGCAACCCCAAATTCCTGCCCAACTACAACCCCATCCACATCCATCTCAAACATACACCCCCACTCAACTACCTGTACCACCATTCCCAAAACCATACAATGGAGTAACTCAATCCAATTGCAAAGCTAAGGCACAACATGTCCAAATGACTCCTCTTGAGCTCAGTGATCTTCACCAAAGCTCAGGAAGAATGTTGCAAAACAAAGATTATATTGACAACATTGAAGGACCAAAGGCAAAAGAAGATTCAAAAGAAAAGATCAAAGAACCATGGGCTACACGTGATGAAGAGAAGAGATTAGAATCAGAGATCGAGAAAGTTCCCTCATGGTTACCATCAAATCCTCCATGTATTCAAGAGAAAGATCAGCAAAAACAGAAAGATGAGAAAGTCATGGTAGAAGGTGACATGGACCATGATCTAGATCAGCAAAAGGACCAAGGATATCAGAGCTAAATTGAGATATGGTTTCAGACAGTCACTAAGTTACAACAGTACTCTCTTCCTCAACTATGTTTGATCCCTTCAAAGTCAGATCATTTGGTCTCTGAAGTCCAGATAGTTGTCAAAGCATGTATTTCAAGCCTCCACATCATTTTATCTCCAATATCGATGTGCACATGGATCCATTGGAAGTATTCTTATACTTGAGAAATATTTTGTTTTTCAAGTAGGGTAGGGTAGAAAAAAAAAAGAAAAAAAAGGAAAAAAATGAAAATAAATGGAAATAAGAGGAAAAATCTAAGGTGAAAACCTCCTCGGAGGCGCCTTAGATTGGCTCACTGATTGAAAACCTCCATGAGGTGGTCACTGGGTTGAAAAAAAAAGAGAAAATAAAAAATAATAAGATCCTTGGGTGAAAGCCTCCCTTGGAGGCGCCTAGGGTAGGCAATTAGGGCGAAAACCTCCATGAGGCACCCTAGTTGTTTTTAAAAAAAATAGAGAAAAAGAAAAGGAAAAATAAACCTAATTTCCATTGACTAATTGCAGGTTGCAAGAGGGACATTTCAGGTCAGGAGGATCGCTCAAAAGAAAGATAGAGGAAGTTCTGGGCTTTCTACAGGAGGCTACATGCATTTCTATAGGAAGTTTTGTATTTCTACACGAAACATCCTCTAGAACCTTTGGATGAACCAAATTCAATTTTAAAAGGGAATCTGATGGTGGGAATCTGTTGGTTAGGCCTGCAAGCACCTTTTTGTCCATCCTACGCCTTTCTCCATCATTTTTCCACCTCATTGTGCTTCTACATTGTGCTTCTACAGGAAGTTCCTGTAGAAATTGTAGGAAGCTAGAAATGGATTTCAAAAAGGCCGTTTGGCGAACATGGTAGCTACCTCAAGGGTTAAGAAGTCCTCCTTCAATCTTCAAACTCCTCCTCCATCATCTCCATACCTGCATCACAGCCCAAGTTCATTTTCTTACCATGCAATAAAACTGTAGAATGCCTTGAAGCAAAAATACCTATAACAGAATTTGTTTTTGCCCTAACTTGAAAACCATGCATCCATTTGAAAAACCATTTTATGGGGAATCATACAGAGGTGATGGCAACATGCCTGAGCAGTTTCAGCCAAGTCCGGTGCACGGTTTCCAAGAAATCAGCCTCCATCACCATGAGTCATTTTTCAATTTTCTCCATATCCGTGCATCCATTTCAAAACCTGTTTCATGGGGAGATGCATACGGGTGATAGTAACCTACCCAAGTAGTTTCAGCCAATTCTGATGCACGGTTTCTAAGAAATTGATCTCTAAAATCTTCAACCATTTTCCATTTTTACCGAAATATGTACATCCATTGATCGCAATTTTACTATGGGAGGTGCATCATGATGATAAGAACATGCTCCACAAGGTTTAGATTGATCCGAGCTATCGTTTGGGAGCAATGGCAAAAGTAAGTTTTGATCCTGTGAAAATTCAGCAGCAGTAGCTTGAGGGTGTAGATCTGAACGTGGAAATGAACTCCTGCAGCTTAGATCCAGCTAGAGGATACCTGCACAAGAAAAATAACCACACATCAGACATCAAATAGCTTATATCACAAATGATCCATCATGCAACCACCGAAACAGATGCATGCAGCAACAAAAAGCACCTCACAGCACCCATTTGACTTCAAGTACGTGACTAAAAATTGTCCTCTATTGTATGAATATAATCTAAGCACTACATGAACGAATGAGATGTGGGGATTCAGCTAGGAAGCTAGCCATATTCGATTGCACTCATCCAGGCAAAAATCACGCAACATGCGTGTATAGTCATTCACGTGGAGGTTGAAAAACATAGGCAGTGGTAGATGTGTTAAACTCCAGTGCACAAGGCATCAATTGATTAACAAATAGAAGTAGACATGCAATTCATAAAATCACTATAGTTTAAAAAAAGCCAGTGCACATGTTTTTTCCACCTCACCACAAATCACGCAACAACTAAAGACGGCTCAGCTGAAACTCATGAACTGCTGTTCATTTGCACTTAACTAAAGTATGCATCCTCCGCTTCCACAAAATGATGAACTAGTCGTCCTCCACTAGTTTCTACTTGTTTTCGAAATTATCCCGCGTATCAGGCTCACTCAGAGGCGCAGGGGCGCTCTACAGGCATTTCTACAAGAAGTCTTCTACAGGAAACACAGAAAACAACCTTGCAGAAAGAAAACATGGGATTTTCGATGAATTTCAAGCTCCAAATGAGGTAGGATCGGGGAACTTCATTGTGCATGATTTGTTGGTGAAAAATGGTGAATTGAACATGGAATTAAATTAAAAAAATGAGAGGAAAAGTCTTCCTGCACATTGAAAAAAGTTGAAAAGTCTGCTTGCTTATTTCCTGAGTTCTACAAATTCTTTTTTTCCCTCTGCATTTAAAGTCTGTCTTCTTCTTTCTCACTTTCTTCTGAAAAGAGAGATGCAACCATAGGAACTAATCTTGTGCATAAAGAACATGATTTTTATGTGGTTGGGGATAAACATTAGGCCCTGCACTCTGTCTGTAAGAGCCTAATTCCCTTTTGACAGTCAAGTTTTGGGCAGCAACAACATTGTAACCAGGGAATTGATACAAAGTGACCTATAAACACCAGAGGGGTATTTTCTTCACCGTTATGGAAGGAAACCATACACAAAATTCCCTTTATGATCAGAGCACAAGCCAACACAGAGCATTCTTCACCATGCCAGGGGGATTCATAATTCAGCATTATCCATGGTTATCATGTGAACTTCCACTTCATCCAGCAATGAAGACAGAGAACACATTGAGGCATAAGAGAAAGCCAAGGGTAAGGAAACCCAGGAAAGACCACCACAGAAAGAGCAAGAAGAGAAACAAGAGAAAGGCCAAGCTGCTGAGCCCAAAACTGTGGGTGGAATAAAGGCACAAATTCCAAGGAAGAAACGATTGCAAATCAGGCAAGAGAGGACTGAAAAAGTCCAAGCAAGTGAAACAACACCCAAGGAAACCATAGCACAAGTCAAAGAGAAGGCACCCCCAGCCAAGCAAGCCAAATCAGGAAAAACTGGTTCTACAGGAAGCCAACAAACTATTTCTATAGGAAGCCAGAAAACTGCTTCTATAGGAAGCCAGAAAACGGCCACTACAGGACTTCTACAGGAAGTCTGGGGAAAGGGCAGCAGAAGCAGAAATTGGCCAAGATTTTAGCTAGGGAGGCAGCAGCTGTGCTGGCCACCCTAAGCACATCCCCCAAGTAGAAGGAGAAGCAAAAAGAGGGAGTTTCCACTATATTTTAAGGCAAGAAGGATCATGCAGATAAGAACTGTAGACCCCAACCACAGTCAAAAGAGCCAATCACAATTGTAGACATCTCAGCTACACAAAAGGAGAGGTCCCCCTCAAAGGCATCGATCACCTATGAATGGGGAAGGCATCGATCACCTATAAAAAATGAAAATGTTGGACACAAAGACAGTTCTACAGGAAGCTGAGACAGTTCTACAGGAAGCTAAGAATTCTCTACAGGAAACTCGGGCTAAGCTAAGAGAGACCAAGAAATTGGAGGAAAAGGTGGCCAAAGAACCACAGGAAGAAGGAAAGACAAGGAAACATCTGATGAACAACAGAGAGAGGACAAATCTATAGGCTAAGGCTAAGGCTTTAACAAAAACTGCTACAAGAAAAGGAGCACAGGTAGTGGGTAGAAGCAGAAAGAAAAGCATGGTTTCATGACCGAGAATAGGACATCACTTCAGAAGCTTGGCATGACACGGAGGCCACCAGGGCCATCAAATATGAGGAGATAGATTAGTTTCTCAGAGGATGAGCAACACTATCAGTAGGGGGGTGATGATGAGCCCCAAAAATGGATAATTATATGGGCTGATTCAACCTCCTAATTTGACTTAATCCGCCATTCTCATTATTTTATTGCATGTTTTTCATTATATTTATGCTAATAGAGTGAATTGGCTTAGTCATTATGCCAACAAGTCTAATGTGTGCTTTGTGTAGACTTTTTGGTCAATTTGGAGACAAAATCAAAGATTTAAATGACCACTTGGCAGCCAAATTTGTGGAGAGGATTTTTAGGAAGGTGTCCCCTTCATTTATGGGCCCTTACCTTGATTTCTCCACCATCAACTCGGAGTTCAAGGGCCACCAAATCAATTATCACAAGGGCAGCCAAGCAAGTCAAGTAGGACTGATGTTAACTACAGGTTTTGGGCAGCCGAGTCCCTAGAGTTTAGGAGGACTGTTGGGGTCCTCAATTTGTATAAATAAGAAGGCTTAGGGCCTCATTTTGGGTTAGCTAATAGTTAGTCACTTTGTAGGTAGAAGTTAGCTAGTTTGTAGTTTCATTTTAGTCAGTAGATTAGCTTTGCATTTTAGCACCTTTCCAAGCTTTCCCTTGTGGACAGTTTTTGATGTAACTCTTCTTTTCACTCAATAAAGATGAATCCAGCTTTGCACCAGCTCTAAATCTCTCTTAGGAGGTTGTAGCTCTTGGGGTTGGGCCCATCTCAACTGCCCAATACTTCCTTTGTTTGCTTTCATGTGTCTTTGCCGCATTCTTAGAATAAAATCGGCTATTTAGATTTAAATCTTGTTTTGTTATTTAGATTGATTTTGATGATTAAAGAAGCTTTTCATGTTCAGATTTGTTTCATAAGTCAATAAGAAGGAAAAAGCTCCATAAAAAGGGCCAACAAACACCTTTGGTTTCACCTCTCCTTCATTGGATCAGGGGTTGGAATTGAAGTAACCGTGTTGTCCCAACAAAAACACTAGTTTGCTTTACCATGCAATCGTTAGTGTACTGTTTTCATTTTCAGAAGTTAGTTATGTGTTCAGATCTCTGAAATTTTTTATTACATAGTTGATATACATGGTTTTCTTTCAAAATAAAGCTGTTGTTCATTCACTTTGTTGTTAGTTAGATTAGATTAGCTAGGACTTTGATTACTTGTAAGACTTTGTTGATTCAGTTGAATGTGCACTGTGCACAACATATCTACCACTCTTTCATCCACATAATCTTCATCAGAGCCAACTGTTCCATCTCCTAGTTAGATTCCTCATCTCACATCTGTCCTTTTGCCTACGTAATCCTACCTTTTTGTGTAATCATTATTTCAGCCTTCTTTGAGCCATGTCAGCCTTCTACACCTTCTCACCACTCCATCCACCAGTCCCTGGGTCACTCCAGGCCCCTATCCTACCTCCATATCCATTCATGCATCTTCCCTCACTCACCCATGCTCTAAAATCCAATTTTTAAACATCTTGTAGAAATTTCTGAACATCGTGTAGAACCCCTACAGACTTCCTGTAGAAGCTCACGAACGAGGTTTCTTGATAGCCAAACTTTCTGAAACTCTCTGGAAGGGTGTTAGGGACTCCTTAAACCCTCTCTAAACCTTCCCAACCTTTTCCAATCATTTCTCCTTCTTGATCCACCCCTGCACAGTAAAGAACAATGAAAGCATATGCGTGATGAAACTGACAACTTAATCAAAAATACAAAAAGATGTTTTCTTAGGACAGAGGTAGTCTAGACACATGTATATTACCTTCATAGAAGTAATAGCATCTATTTTAGTAGTTCGCATTCTCATCTTTCCATCAGTAGGACTAGCTCGTAGAATTAGGGTTAGCGATTTCCTTTAGTTTTTAAATCTCTTTCCGCAAGTAGATTAGCTTCCTTTGAGTTAGCTTTCATCCATCAGTTAAAAAGATTCTTCTAATAGCTCATAGAAGTCATCTTAAGCTCCTAGCGGAATTGTGCCAGCTGACCAAGTGACAGCCGCGGCAAGAGCTAGTGCTTGTGCATACAACACCATCTCTTCTAAGTTTGTTACGAACTACCGGGTTGATAAAATTAAAGAAGGGAGTTCCAGGAGTTGCAGCATTATTGCTGAAATATTGGGGCCCGCCAAGAACCACAAACTAAATTAAACTAGCATGGGTTAAACTAACAAAGAAGAAGTTATACCGGAGAACCACAAACTAAACCAAGCTAATACACAGCACATTGAACCCAAATACAGAGCTATGGGAAGTGATTAAAAAACGCAGTGATGCTTGAATTCGCAGGGGATGGGATAAATTCGTGAAGCTAGAGCGATAGAGCCATAGACCGATTAAACCCAAATATAAAGCTATGGGAAGTGATTCAAAAAGCTAGTGATGCCTGAATTCGTAAGGGATGGGGTAAATTTGTGAAGCTAGAGCCAGAGAGCGATTGAAGCAATGAAGGAAAAATAAAATGTAATAGAAATTATCGAGGAGGCCTATTGAAGAGAAAATTAAATATATTAGAAATTTTTGAGGTGGAAGCAGAGCCTTAAACTAATTCAAAGAAGACATACACAGACAGGGCCATCTCTACATACCTCGAATTGGGATTAGATTTCATCTCTTCAGCCACATAATTAGGATCTATGAGGTATGTTTTGAATAGCAGCAACGTCAACCACCTATTTCTTTATTTTCATTCATTTCCCTGAACAAACGAAAATACAAGGCTATGAAATGGAATTAGTTGTCACAGTAGAGCGCACAAATGATCAAAAAGATTGAACTGATATTAAATAGAATTTGATCCATACCATTCCTGAGAGATAATTGATCTCGATGAACCCAAAAAACTATTAAGAAACTCAACTTCGCTGCCCTCCCGAGATAATTAATCTCTATGAACCAAAAAAATTGTTAACCAGCTCACCTGCCCTGCACTGCGCTGCCCTGCCCTTCTTTTTCCAGCCTCAGCCTCCTCTTCTATCCCACACAACCATGACTGTCTCAAACATGAACTCGACCTGCACCTAGACACAAACAGACCCAATCTCAAACGACACAGACAACCAAACACACACAAGCATAACCAGACAATAAATGGATAGAGGAGGAGCAAGATGCTCGAAAAATGATAAGACTTAATATATGCGTATGTAGGGATTCCCCAACACCTTTCAACGGCTACAAGATTTTTACCACCTATACCTGTCCTGTCTTCAATTTTAGAGTTCCCATTTCTAGGGGATTCATTTATTCGAAATGCTAGTTGGTTTTTGAAATTTTGTCATGTTCAATAGTTAATGTGTTGCATTGAAGCATAATGATAAAATGTTATCTCATTTTCTGAAAACAAGACTTTCATAATTGGTATATCGTTTGCGTTTTTCTTCAATCATATCACCATCCAATTTGGGAGCGAGTTGAAGAGAATCTATTTGAATTTGTCACAACTGCTTTTAATTACAAGGTATTTGTGTTGTCTTAACAATTAGTTCTTAGAATTCATCTTAGGTGCATCATTTCTTTTCTCCTCTTAGGTTCTTTTTAATTTTTGAGTTGTTTTCCTTAGAAGTCTATGCCCTTTCTTCAAAAGATGAATAAAATCTTTTTCCTTTGAAAATAAAGGAAATGATTACATCTTT
>APFE031546694.1:0-13283 GCA_000404065.3 Pinus taeda | reverse complement strand
TCATCTCTTCCCATTGAAAATTTAACGAGATTGACCGGAGAGAGCCTTCTCATACCCCGTAGGGCTAGCTACAAGGTGAAATGGTTTGATGTTGCCTTGAAGGTTTGCCTTTCTCAGCCTGAGGTGAAATCTCAAGCGCTAACAACTTGAAAACATCAATTCATCTCCTTGAGCTACTAAACATTAATTACTCTGTCAAACCACTTAATATTTCATTAAAACTCAATAGCTTCCCTCGCTTCATACCTTATTTGTTGCATCACAGTTTTCAAACGTTTCCATATAACATTTCTTGGAGATAATGCGAATTGTGATTGCAAAAATTGCAATATTCCATTTCACTATTTTTTATGGGGTGACACAATGGCATGATGTATTAACTTGTGACTCGCGAAGTGCGATCACTCATTCTTAAAGTGTTGTGATCGGAAAATCGCAGCGGGGGCTTTATCACATATTGCATTTCGGGGTTTTCTTCAAGATGTTTATAATTTTCACATGGAAAACTGCGAAATGCAATTTGCAATAAAATTTCTAAGTATGCGTTGTATTCTAAGGTTTTAAGGAAATTTGTAGAGTTGGGATTTATTTTGAAAGCCTAAAAAATTAAAAAGGGTACCCACTTATATGTCAAATATTAACTATTATTCCATACAAATGGGGGGTCTGTTACATAGTACAACAATTGGCGATTCACTTCGGAGAACCAACTATCTTTGATTTTTTTTTTTTTCCTAAAACTTTAAAAATTAAAAGAGTTATAGGAATAATAATTACATGAGTTATAAACTAAACAACATTTATCTAAAATCATAATCACTCGCTCAATATATTTACTCAACTACTTTACTCTTGTAGTGATAAAAATACAAATGTTTGCATTAGTCAATAGTAAGATTTAAAGAGATATAGCATGTCTTCTACACATTAGTTTTTTGTTGTTTACTCGTTTATCACAGATAGAGCCTCTGCTACCAACAGGCATTCATAGCCTCGGTAGGGTTATCTTTTAACCAACAATGATTCATTGTTCCATCCGAAGCAATTTTCAGAATTCAAAATGATATTCATTTGCTTTCTTTCTCATTTAAACCTTGTTTTTTCCTTTCATGTAATTATTCTTTTCAAGTTTCTTAAAAGACATTGTCTAGGCTTGGTAACCCAATAATGACAACATCATTCACTGATTGTAACTAAACTGAATAAGCTGGCTCTTAATGAGACCCCTTGTCCTTTAATTGATTAGATCATTGGCTATTACCCTATTTTGATATGCAGTTTTGGTAATATCAGTTTAATTATTCCCCCATGATCATGGTAAATAAACTCGTAATGAGACTTATTATATTTTTAGTTTTGCATATTTTAGAATTACACTCTAAAAATAGAAAATTTTATCAGATGGGGTGAATCATTGACCCTTTTAAAGAGTTTTGGATGATAATACTAGAGTTTTGAGATACCATTTTGTAAAAAGTCCTTACTAGGTTAAAAATTATTTTCTTGACTGATAGCAAAACATATATACCTTATAAAGATAAGAGCGTGTTCATAGAATAAGTGTTTTTAGCAAGGTTAAGTTTTTCCAAAGAAATAAGGTTCACTTTGATACTCAAATGCTCTAATTATTTCTTTAACTTTTCTTACTTATAGAAGCTAAAAATCAAAATATTATCACAGACTTTATTTTGAGAAGCCAAAAGTAAATACTAGTTCACCTTTATTTTCCTAAGATTGCTAAAGAAAATATGATACAAAATTAGAAGACACTGTCTTCTAGGAAAAGTATTTTTTCAAAATTTGTCTATTAACAGGCAAGGAATCAATTCTACCTGACAGATCTTGTAAAATAAATGTTGATGGACCAATTTTCTCAATGATTTGGAATGGTCCAAGCCACAGTCTTTGGAATTTAATGCCTTTTCCCTTTTCCTCATGTGCTTTGTCCCATTTCAAAACCAAAGCACCTACTTCAAAGGTTTTATGACTGACAGAGGTTGTATCAAAAGAGGATTTGACCAATTGTTGACGATGGAATGAGTGACTTTAGCTTTTTCTCTTGCTTCTTCAAGATTAAGGATCTGAAATTGTCTTGCTTGAAGAGAAGATGAAGGATTTTCATTAATAAATTGCATTAGGGTGAGAGATGGGATTGCTATGTTTATGGGGATAACTGCTTCTTTTCCATAAACTAAAGCAAAAGGAGAAGAACTGATTGAGGCCTTATGTGTTGTTCTATCTATCCAAAGAGCAAATGTCAATGCTTCGTGCCAATTCCTATGATTTTAGTCTATAGTCCGCTTGATGATTCTGATAAGGTTTTTTGTTTGTTGATTCAGCTAATCCATTACCTTGTATATAATAGTTGGTTGAATAATTCAATTTGAAACCTCTTTTTAAGGAAAATTCTACCATAGTATTTCCAGAAAAATAAGATGCATTATCAAACATTAAAGTTGTGGGTAAGCCAAACCTAGTGATTATGTACTAATCAATAAAGTCTGTAATACTTTCTATATTAGCTACCTTTAGTGGGATAACTTCTACCCATTTCGTGAAATAATAAGTAGTTGTAAGGATGTACTTGTGCTGCTTGGAAGAGTTGGGAACAATCTCACCAATTATATCTAATCCCCATTGTTCAAATGGTTGTTGGATATTCATTGGCTCTAAACGGAATGCTAGTTTGTTTTCTCTTCCAGCTGCAATTTGACAAGTTTTGCATTTTCTTGCATAGTCATGTGCATCCTTAAATAGTGTTGGCCAATAATAACCTACATGCATGATTTTGTGAGATGTGGTGGTTCTTCGGAATGACCTCCAGCTAGTCCATCATGTAACTCTTGCATAACCTTTTTAGCTTCAGGTTTTCTAGGCATCTTAATAATACTAAATCATAATTTTTTTCTAAATAATACATCATCAATTAATTCATATTGATTTGGTTTCAACCTTAAAGCGCGCTTTGTTTTGTAATTGAGATGCATATGAGCATATCCATTTTTTAAATAAAACTTCAAATCATCATATTGTGATTGCACATCGTTGAGGCTTACCTATGATATTTTCACTTCGTTACCTTGGTCTTATTTTGTTCATAAGTGAGAAGCTCCAATTAGCATCGTGCAAAAACCTTGGCCCCTAACAATTTTAGCTAGTCGGATTTCTACATCATATTCTTGAAGTGCAGTGACCCAATTGGCTCTTTTCTCCCCCGCTTCTCTTTGAATCAATAATTTCCTTACTACAGGGTAAAGTACTACTATTTTTGTATGGGTTTTGAGGAGAAAAGGTTTGAAATGCTTCAAGGTTTTAAAGACAACAAAAGCTTGTTTCTCAACAATTGAGTAGTTTAGCTCGACATCCTGTAAATTGGAATTGAAAAAAGAGATAGGTGCCTCGATGTTTTGATCGTTCAGTTTTGTTAAAACTGTTACATATGATGTATCAGATGAAAATGTTTACAATACAAAAGGTTTAAGAAAGTCTAGAGTTGTTAAAGAAGGAACATTGATAATGGCTCTTTTTATTAACTCAAATGACTCTCTTTCATCTTTCCCCCATTTGAAGATTGCATTCTTTCTTATCGTTGATTGAAGGGGTAGAACAATCTGTGAAAAATATGGAACAAATATTTTTACAAAATCAATCTGGCCTAGGAATGATTGCATAGTCTTTTTATTATGTGGGAGAGGAATCTTTTCAATTTCTTGGATTCGATCAAGATCAATATAAATTCCTTTCTTGAACACTATGAGTCTGAGAAGCTTGCCTTCTACTAAAGCAAAGTATGACTTTTTGGGATTTAAATAAATGCCATATTTCTTGCATCTTTCAAAGATATGCTTTAGGTCATTCAAATGATTTTTTCCGTTCCTAGAGTAGACCTTGATGTCATCTAGGTAAATAACAACTAATTTATTAATCAGACCTTTAAAAGTAATATCCATGGCACGTTGAGATGTAGCGCCTGCATTGATGAGCCCAAAAGGAATTTTCTGATAAGCATATAGCCCCCACTTGGTCCTGAATGTTGTCTTCAATCTACCATCTAGATGTACAAGAATCTGATTGTATCCTGAAAATCCATCTAGAAAAGACATTAACTCAAAACCTGCAACTGATTGCAATATTTGCTCCATGGTAGGCAAAGGAAAGTTATCCTTTTGACAAGCTCTGTTTAAGTTCCTAAAATAAATACAAATCCTAATATCTCCATTCTTTTCCCTGACAGGAACCATATTTGATACCCATTTTGAGTGTCTAACGGGAAATATTATCTTTGCTTTCAGAAGTTTGTTTGATTCAGATTTAATTTGGCTTTAAAGGTTTGGATGAATCTTTCTAAGCTTATGTTGAATTGGTTTCTCATTAGAGGTCATAGGTATAGTATGTTGAATTACAAAGGTATCATAGGTCTTGAGATCTGAATAGTTCCAGGCAAAGGCACCTTTATATGTTTTCAAGAACTTGATGAATGATATCCTTTCTTCGGATGATAAACCAAGACCTAGTTTGACATTTTAAGGTTTTTCATTTGTGCCTAGGTTTACCACTTCAAATCTCAAAGTAGAACTCTAAATCTTGGAGTTGGTAATCTTTTTAAATCTGTCTTTCAAATTATAGAGATCCTCCATTTTGACTACAGACTTTGGAATTGGATTTTGATCTTGTTTATGGTTGATTTGCAAGTCATATTCATGTCCATCTATGATTTGTTCCTCATAAGATCCTTCTGATGTAAGGAAATCGATTATATCAGCATCATTATTAAACACTCTCCAATTTCTTACATTATCAGGGATGGATTGTCTAAAAATTAACTCTATGGAAAACCTATATGGACTAAATTCCTCTTAAGGTATAAGCTTAGATGTTACATTGGCAAGTAAATCAGCACTTGAATTTTGTAATATGGGAACTAAAGAAATGTTAAAAGAAATATAATGTGAAGTAAGATTCTGGGCTAAGGATTGATAATGTTTGAGATGCCCAGAGACACAATGGATTGTGTTTCTTACCTGTTTAATAACTATTTCAGAGTCTCCATATACTTGCAAATACTTGACATCAAGGCCAATGGCTTTGTACATCCCTTGAATCAATGCTTCATATTCTGCAGTATTGTTAGTGCATTGAAATTCAAGCTTGTAGGCTAACATGGTTTTCTCTCCTTGTGGGTTGATTAAGATACATCCAACACCTGCACCATCTTCAGACTTGGAACCATCAAAATAAAAAGCCTAGAATAATGAATTATCTATAAGTTTATCAACTACATCTATACACTTGGAAGCATCTGTTTGCTAAAATTTTTCTATTTGAGATACTACAACGTTATCCAGAAAGGGAAATCTTTGTGCATTAAAGGATCCCAAGAATAACTCAGCCAAGTAATTTCCAATGATATCATTGGTGAAAGCTACAGGTTCATTGCTTCCCTCGAGAGCAGTCACTATGTACTTCATGAATTTCTCATGTCTACTCTAATTTGGTTAGGCTTGCCATTGTATGTAACCACGTATGAGACCAATCAGTTCCAAAGTTTCCATGTAATTTTTCAAACCAATCCCTACTCAGAATTAAATCATAAAATTCAGGGATATCAACTGCTAGAATATCAATTATCTGTGAAACCTTTGGATTAGAGGAAAGCCTGATTGAAATTTATATCATTTCTCCAAGTACTTCTACTTTTGTCCTCTCCGATTGAACTATGTGTACAACAAATTTTTGAGGTGTAATATTTAATTTGGTGCACACAGTTATTGGCATGATGTTTGAAGAGGCTCCTGAATAAACAAGGCAATTATGGATGTTTTTGTTGAAAATCTCATAAGTAAGAATAAATGGAGGAGTCTGAGAAATAGATCTATCACCTATCAGAACTAGGTCTGTGGTATTTACTTTGTTTGAAGATGAAGGAGGCTTTCCCATATCTTTAGCAGCTTGAGTAACTACAGTGGATGGTAAAGGAGTAGGCATATCAGTAGAGTAGCAACTTTAGGTTCCCTCTTCAGTTGGAAGAATAAAGTCCCGCATTCCATTTAACTCAACTTCTTCTTTGGTTTATGCTTCTTCTTCGATTGCTGAGTCTTTTGCCGGTTCTTGATCAGATTCAGCATTTGAAATAGTATTTGGTGGTTGCGATGTAGAAGAAGGATTTCTCTTGAATGGGCGAAAATATTTCTTGGGAGAAAATGATTCTACAACTTGTTTCTTGATTTCTATCATTTCATTTGACATGGTCTTTAACACTTTTTGAAGGCCTTTAAGGTCAAAAGGGCCTTTTGGAGCTTTATTTTTTGAATATTCTTTGGATGTCACTTTCTTTGATTTCCTTTCTTCTATTTGTGACCTCTTTTCTAAGGCAATAATTCTTCTTTCTACAGACAATGCTTCTTTCATGTTTTCTACGAGGGTAACCTTATTAGCTCTATCCACAAAAATCACGATATTAGAGGGAGGGGAGGATATGTACCATTCAATTTGCACATCTGTTGCAGGTCTAGAGGCAGCTGGGATTTTGTTTAGCAATTTGTTAAACCTGGAGTTGAATTCTTTGATCCTTTCGTCTAAACTTGCTTTTAGGTTGGAAAGATCATTGATTAAAGATGCCACAGTTCTATCATCGCCAAATTTTGTGAGAAATATTTCTTCAAACGTGTCCCAGATTCTTATTGAGCTTGCTGGAAGGGAGAAATACCAGGATTCTGCAGATCCCTAGAAATTATAAGGAAACAATCTGATGACAACATCTTCATGTGAAAATCCATTAAGATTCATGGCCAACATAAAGTTATTTAGATGTTCTTCTATAGGAAGACCATCATCAGGATTATGCTTAGTAACCACCTTTCTGGATTTGCTGTGAGAGCATTTGGATTAGCAACCAATACAGCACCAGGGTTTGTCCAAGGTTGAGCAGGTTGGTTGGCCATAACTTGTGTTGAAGGTTGTGAAGATGAGGAAGCAAGCCTAGAAGTATATTGCAATGGTGAAGAGCTTACTAATGGACTAGTACTATTGGTAGCAGTACTAATTGTCTAAGTCGAAAAAATGGATTATTGAGAAGAGGCGGATTGAGTAGAAGCGAATGGGGAAGTGAATGGAGAGAAAGGTGATGTGGTCTCACTAATATCCGATTCAGATTTTGATGTGGCAGCTCTCTTATGCCACGAATGAATGGAAAACTCAAAAGGAGTTACTCCAAGCCTTTCACTTTGTATTCGAGTTAATACACCAGTATCTCGTAATAGGGAAGTGACACTTTCTTCTGAAGCTTCAGGCTTTTCAGGTTTCTCCACAGAAATGGATATCTATTCCAATTTTTGTATCAAGGAGTGAACCTCGAGAGACTCGAGAGTGTAATCTGAAGAAGGTGGTTGTGTTAATACTTCAGGAGATGAGGGAGATGTTTCTACAACTTCATATTTCTAATCCTGAGATTTTGAACGATATCTAGAAGAAGTAGATGTTGTGGAGGGGTTTTGACTCTTATGAACGTTTTTCAATTGATATTTAGATTTTTATGCCATTCATAGTTAGATGGCCCTCCTTCTAGCGCTAAAATGTTGAAGCCTCATAATTCTGTTGCTTCAACATGGGGGATAACCACCCAGTCTGGACCTTAAAGACAACTCCTTTTCCCTTTGGTGTGGTGTCTCCGACTGGGGATGATGGGACCAGTTTCCCAGAGTGGGTTTGAAAATGAGAATGGGTTGTTTTCAAGTGATTGCAATAAGAATAATGATAACTAAATGACCTATTCTAGCATGCAAATCTCTAACTAACTTAATCTAATATAAACCCGGGGTATTCTGTGTGATATGGAATCTAAAAGATATATGTTTTACATGTGATAATAAAGATCATTCACGCATTAAATAGAGATGATAACATGTAAAGGTAATTTCTTTGACTAAATAGTTAGTCAAAGAAATGTATAAACTATATTGCATATATTAATGATCATATATGAAAATAAATACTTTCAGCTAGGCCTCATATAATAGTGCAATTAACACATAACAGAAAGAACATATTCCATATATAATTCATGAAAACGAAATGTTATCACTAATTAAACAAAATAGAACTGATCATAAAAGATAAAAGTACCATATGTGTGAGATTATGCTCATTTGACTAATAACATAGATCATCTCCTTCCTTAAAATCAAATTATTCTCCAAACATACAATAGTGCATCAACAAAGGAAAGTAGTTTGATAATCAAAAGTAATGATCGTGTTCCATAATGTCATCAAAGCATTCACAAACTTACATAAGTGCATTATTTGCAAATGTTTTTGATAAAATTTTGGACCCTTCTCTAAATGCATGAGAAGGGTATAAATACTATCTAACTAAAGTTCAAAAATAGATTTATACAAAATATCTTGAGGAGGTTTCAAACAACCTTCCTCTTAACTAGCAACTAACTCTAAAAATAAAAGTAATTTGATGACCAGAGGTTATAAAGATGTCTTGTTGGCTGTCATCTTTTCCTTTAGATCGCATATATCAGTTGAATTGTGTGCTAACTTGTCCTGTGAAAATGGCATCTGTGAGAGGTGGCAGCATCCTTTGTGTTGAATTGAGTGAACAATTCAACGTCATAATTTGGTTGTTAGGTTTGACAAGGAATTGCCAATATGCCTCCAAGTTAGTCTCTGATAACTTTGTGATTGCCTCCCTTTGGTTTTTCACCTTTGCCTTCCAACTTTTATCCAAGTCATTCAAATCTGGCAGTGACTTTGGGTTACCTTGTTTTATCAAGTTAGTAGTGTGAAAGTGTGGTTGACTGCTTTTATTATATTTTTAGCCACTCATGCTGCTCTCGCTACTGCCAACTCTACCTTCTTAAACTGCACATCCCAATCTATGAACAATATATCCTTATGTGTCTCTTCAATCTCAGGCAGATTAGCACTCCTTCCCTCTTCATTTTCTTGCCATTCAATATATTCAGAGATCTTCGTATTTAATTCATTAAATTCAGTTCTCTGATCAATCGCCTTATATGTTTACTGATCACTTGTAATCGGATAAGGAGTGACATGCGGCATTCTCTAGTAGAATAGATCTTGTTGTTTTGATATAATGGAATTAAGCTCTAATGCCTCTTTGATGAATTCATCAACAGTAGGGACATCTTTATATTTCACCATGGCTTCTTGAAACTTTTGGATTTGCATGTTTTTTCAAATATGTATGATTCATGGCTTATCCTTAATACTTCCATACTCTTCTGCAAATGGACTATTTGTTCAGCGGCCTGTTTGTTCACATTTGCTTTTTTTATCTCCAGTTGTTGCTCAAGCTACGTTATCCTCTCTTCCCTTTCCCTTAACAAAATAGATACCTTTGTGGCTTTATCCATGGTTGCAATAGCATTTGCCCCTGTAAATTGCAATAGCCTGGTTAAATTTTCAGTGGGGTTCGAAGGAATATCCCTCCAGACTATGTCCATCGGTTCATTCAGAGGTGGGATTTTGGGTGTTTCTATTCTCCTTCTTTTCCTCTGTCTTCTTACTACACCCTTATGCAGTGGGTTGTAGAACACATCTAAAGGAGGCATCTCTATAACTTTTAGAATAATTTCAGATGTCGGAAACATAGGGATGATTTTTGTATTATGCGAACTTGTCCCTTGCTCATCCATTGGCTCCGACTTTGATGTCTTTTGAGTTTGCTGTGGAGTATGACATTATGTGGTTTCCTGGACATCTGTTGTCTTGGGAGTATCTTGGAGCTTTTCATTAAATTGGTCCCATTCCTGCTCCAAATCACTGGTTTTTCCTTCGGGGCCGATATCTTTAGTTAGGTCACTTATGACTTGTTTTTTGGCTGACCTTCTGTTGGATTCCTCTGTAGTCTTTGTCTTTGGTGTCTTTCTTGTATCCTGGGCTATTTTCACCTGTGATCCTATACTAGAATTCGGCCCTTCGTTGTTGATAGTTACACTGGACGTAGGCTTGTTATCAGCTCTTAACAAATGCAATGGGATTGTCTCGAGCATTTGATTTCTAAATTCTTGAAAATTTTCAAAATCATTAGGATTCAAATTTGCCTTCACCCAATCGAAGGCTTGTTCAAATGATTCAACTATTTGTAAAAGACCTTCGAATTGATGAGCTTCATGGACATAGGGTTTGATCTTTAGTGTTGTAGTAACATTTTGTGCTACTTTTTTTCCGGTCGAATTGCCTCTTAGGCAGAGTATGGAGCCTGAGGCTCTATAAGATTAGTAATTACTTGTTTGCATGGTTGAAGTTTGCCAACAAAAAAGAACCACACCGGATGGGAAAGGGTGGCTATAATGGTTTTTTGTTATCTTTCAAGGTCTTGATCAAGCCCTTCCCAACAGTTTGGTGAGGTATTTCTCTGGCTAATAGTTTGTCAGAGACATACAAAGGGAGTACATGCGGGTCCATTGTACTGCCATAAACTCTTATATATGTAAACCATTGTTCAATAAAATACTTGCCTTCTACGAGAAGTTCTGTAGTAGCTTCTTTAGAAAATTTGGGGGCTTTCTTATCAAAAATCAATTGGTGTAATAGTAAAAGAACACCATGGAAAATTTTGTAAAAATGGGGAATAAAATTAGATTCCCACATCTGCTTATGACTGAGATGAATGGGGTAGGGGTCTTGCAGAGTCCATTTCCAACCCATGATTGGAAACTTAGTACAGAAACAGATGGCATCCATGATATAGGCACTGAAATAAAATGGAGGAAGGTACTCTATGGAGGTGGATCTCTTTTGGCGATATTCAAAAATAGCAGTAGCTAGGTTATCAGATAGGATAGTGGCCCAATTCATTATATAGGAATTGACACAATCATCAATTAAAGGGACCCATTCTGTGGAGAACTTGGTATTATTAGGTAATCCATATAATCTACATAACATAGAAGCTGCATAGTTATGGGGATTTGCTAAAGAAGCAATGGGGTATATACCAATCTTATCATATTAGAACTTGTTCTCTAGGACTCTCCAGCCCTGAATCATATTGAAGGGTTCTTCATTCTGCTTTGCGAAGTTGGCCAGAAATGATTTGTCATATATGTCCTGAGGGTCAGGAAGATGATACATTTGTTTCAAATCTTCAGCTTTTAATGACCCCATTAGCTCCCTCTTTGAGTTCCTAAATTATCTGTTTTCTATACTGAGATTTTCCAACACCCATTTAATCATATTAGTATATGGGAGTATTTTAGCTCTTGCTCCTATTATGTGAAGAAAGGAGCAAGCATCATCTTTGAATTGAACTCCGGATGGTTTTATTGAGTCTGATGTCGCCTTGGTGACAATAATTTTCGGTTGCTCGTCTTCAAGCCTGTTGTAGATGACTTCCCATGTCGTTACTCCTCCATCGGCACTGCAAACTGTATCAGCATATATGGGCGACATTTCTGAAATCCCAGACTATGAAATGATCTATTGCTTCTGCTTTTGCATTACCTTCTGCAATGATATATCTTTGAAAGCTTTCCTGAAACAAAAGGGATATATCAGCGCATACGATAGAGGGCAATTAAAGTTGAGAGCACTTTGAAACCACATTGAATCGTGGGAAGATTTTGAATGTGATTTCTGTTTTAACTAGCCATAACTTGAAAACATCAATTCCTCTCCCCAAGCTACTAAACCTTAATTACTCTGTCAAAACACTTAATATTTCATTAAAACTCAGTAACTTCCCATGCTTCTTGCTTATTTGCCACCTCACAGTTTTCAAACGTTGACATATAACGTTTCTCGAAGATAATGCGAAATGTGATTACGAAAATCACAATATCACATTTCGCAAATTTTTAAGGGGTGACACAATGACATGCTATATTTTTTGTAACTTGTAAAGTGCGATCACGTGTTCTTAAAGTGTTGTGATCAGAAAATCGTAGCGGGGGATTTATCGCATATCGCATTTCAGGGTTTTCTTCAAGATGTTTATAATTGTCACATGGAAAACTGCGAAATGCGAATTGCGATAAAAATTCTAAGTATGGGTTGTATTCTAAGGTTTTAAGGAAATTTGTAGAGTTAGGATTTATTTTCAAAGCCTAACAATTTAAAAAGGGTCCCCATTTATATGTCAAATATTAACTATTATTCCATATAAATGGGGGGGATGTTACATAGTACAAGAGGATCCTAGATAATGGAGGGTGTAGAATTTTCTCTACAAATCAGTGAGCTCACTGATATCATGTAGAAATTTCACCTGCAGATTAAATTGGTATATGCAATGTACTAAAGGATAATACTATATCTACATCTACCATAAACTTTGCGGAAGCTTAATCAACCATGAGCACCATCAAGCATGAACACATATAATTGATAAGAAGGAATGAGTCACACATAACACAGAAGAATTTATCACTAGGGAAAGCACCTGCCTAAAACCCCATCTTTGTATTATCAATCAAGTGGAAATCCTCAACAACATACAAAAAGGATCAGCTCAAAAGCTATCCTGCTCTCTATGTACTCTGATGATGTAGATCATAGACTCCCTAGGCCTCAATATATAGGCCACAAGTCCTCCAATCCCCTATTTCCTTACACAATTTTGATTGGGGTCCAATTGCAAAACATATGTGAATTGGCCCCAGATCATACATGTTGTCAACCTCAAGTCCAATTACGCAATCCTTGAGGACACTAGTTCCTCCTTCATGCAAGGAATATTCACTAGAAATATCCTAGCATCTGATAGTACATTGTCCCTCATCTGATCTCAACTGGGTCTCTGTCTGAACTGACATGCATCAGTTATCCATGAGAGAATTCTCAGTTATCTGAAAAAGCAGTAGTCACATGCATGAAGCATTAACTAATTGTATCTCATTAATTTAACTATTGAAAATAATACTGAGAGGGGGGGTGAATCAGTATTATCTAGTTCTTTTACCAAATCTTCCTTATTTACACTTTGAATTAGTTTTGCATATTAGTACCATAAAGTAATGAGCATGAACAAGAAAAACAGACAGTCACATCAAAGAACACCAGATATAAGGTGGAAACCCAATGTGGGTGAAAACCACCTGCTGCAATATGTCTCTATCTTCTTTCAAATTAGAAACTCCTTTTACAATGGTCTTGTACTGGTGCAGTCCTTTACCAGTAAGCAGGCTGCAACCTGCAGAGAGCTACAACTCTCTCTCGTTTTCCAGTCTCTCCTGGAAGGGAGCTACAACCCCCTACTTCTTTTCAAGGACACTTTTCATAAATTTTCAAACTGGATCCATATACATCAAA
>APFE031546692.1:10472-37349 GCA_000404065.3 Pinus taeda | reverse complement strand
ATAATATAAATTTCTAAACTATTATAATCATCTAAAAATAAATTATTATAATGATCATAACTATTTAAGTGAATGATAAAGATTTAATTTTTAAGAAATATTTTGTAATATTCTTAATATTATTTACAAATTAAAAATTGAAATTTATTTCAAACCAATTATCACTCAATTATTTTAATTAAATTGATTGATTTAAAAAAAATGTTATATGGATAAGTGTCATATGAAATGGGTTCTGATTTTGTGGGCATGTGGTATTGATGACCCATGTTATCATAACAAAGCCTACTTACAAGTGAGAGTGAATCTCCATAGTTAAAAATCTATTTTGATTAAATTGATTAATTAAAATAAATGTTATATGAATAAGTGCCATATGAAATGGGTTACGCCAGCCCATGTTATCACAACAAAGCCTACTTAGAAGTGAGAGTGAATCTCTATAGTTAAAAATCTTGTTATATATTTTGTTTATTTAATCTAATTGGTATAGTTATGCTAGCCTTAAAGAAGAAAATAAAAATTTCTCAAACTCTTCATAACTTAGGAACACAACGATAATAACACTCCTAAAAATGTAGAATACAGTAGTTATATTGTATTATTTAAAATCTTTTTTTATATAATAATTTAAGATATTATGTATTTATATAATATTTATTATATTAATATATAATAAATTTTCACATATATAATAAGTTATAAGTAATGAGAGTGTGTTTCTTTGTTATTAATTTTAATATCTAAAATTCCTTTAAAATAAAATTTATTTAATAGATAAAAATAAGATATATTAAAATGGTTATATGTTTAAAATAATTAAATATTTATTTAAAAATAATTTCAAATATTTATTTGTATTTATATACATTTAAAATTAATTTTGAAATTTGAATTATTATTTTTATAAGGTAGGTATTCTAAATATAGATATCATATTTCTTTTAAAAGATGTCATGTATTAAAGTTGCACTTCACGTTATCTTACAAACTAATTGATAATATCAAGTTGTTTAAAAGTTGTGTGTCATTATTTCATGAGTATATTTTCAAAGTAGATGTGAAACTATCTTATCAATTATTACATTTTTATACTACTATTAGCACAATCATATTAATAAATTTGGTTGATATATACGGTAGGCATTAATTTTTTTATTTTTTTTTTTAATGAAGATTTTATTTTTTATTTTCATGATAAATATTTTAATTAATTATTGCAAGGATCACAAAAATCAATATTTGCACGTAAAACAATTGTCAAATAACACTATTTTGACATACCCCACTATCTTCCATTTGTAAGGGTTACTTGTGATCCAATCACTGAAATTGAACGATGTTAAAATAATGAAAAAAAAATTATTAGAGTGAGGAGGAGGATTTAAAATATAAAAGAGATGAAAGAAAATGAGCATTTAACCATTTTAAAAAATTGGCACCCTAAAATTTGAATAAAAATGAAATGATAAAAGAAACACAAAAAATCATCTAAATTTCACTATTTCATCTAACTCATCTAACGAGAGAATGAGATGTCAAATGATGCATTTGTTTTTGCATCGCTATCTGTCACATTCAAGCACTTTGATTTTCTTAAATTCATCACGTTTGTCGGAGTTATTCTAATTTATAGCTCATAATCTTCTAAACCAAAATTGAAATCAAACCCTCTCACTCATTTATTTAAAAATCAAAATTCTTCAAAGTTTTTAAGAACTTATATGTTATTCTTTGATTTGAAAGTAAAAACGGTGTCAAATAGTTTTCATATCATGCCTTGGATGGTGTATAAGACAAAAAATGTTCTCTTGAAATCAAAATTTTTGCACTCATTTATTTAAAAATCAAAATTCCTCAAAGTTTTTAAAATTAAATATGTTATTCTTTGATTTTTTTTTTTTTTATTTGAAACTAAACACCTTTCACATACTTTTCATATCATCCTTTGGATAATATATTAGACCAACAATATTGCCTTGAAAACAAGTCACATCTACCCATTTATTTAAAAAAAAATAATCTTGAAGCCCAACTCCAATATAGACCATATATGGACAATAAACATGCAATATTTGTTTTTATTATATTTTCCAGTTAGCTATTATATAATGTCTGATTGCTATTATATTTTCCTGTTAACTATTATATAACGTTTCATTTTCTTCTCTATTGCATCTAGTTAGTCTTTGTTGTTTATGACACTAGATTATTAGTAATTTATTACATGATATTATTAGTTTTTTTTTGGTTGGGTTAGTGTTGGTAGATAATTTTATGGGGTCTTGATTTTATTATACATGAAATATTGTTTATGAAATCTACTTTCTTGATGTATTAAATATTTATAATGATTTCTTTTGTAGCTAATGAAAAATTTGAAATTTTATTTGAGTACATATTGAGAAATGTGATGTGCTGACACCTAATCTTTGGGATTAGGTGATCCATGTAAAATAATGCAAATAAAAAAATAAGGAGAATTGGAATATGAAGAGACACTAGGAGATGAAACCCAAGAGTCTCTCCCTGCATGTACATATATATGATCAATCTTAATGCATGTACATATTAATGATCAATCTTAATGCAAAATCACAATTACTTTGAGCTACCTCCTAGCCTCACATGGTATCAGAGCATAGGTCCCGGTTTAGACTTGTAACTCCTGTATTCTACCAGTTTCCCGCTCCCATTTACAGTTTTCTACGTGGAGATGTTGAATGCATGACATTGCTAGAGGTCTGCTGCCTGGAGGTGCTGTGGTGCGGTGAGTGCAAAACCCCTTCCTTCTGTACTAAATTATTGTAAACCTAAGCTATGTTAAAGCTAGGTGTGATATCCTCCCTTCTGTGTTAAACTCTTGTAAACCTAAGCCGAGGAAAGCTAGGTTTGATACCTTCCTTTGTGAGTTAAATTATTCTAAACCTAAGATGAGGAAAGCTAGGTGATATGTAATATGAAAAGAAAATGTGTTATTAAATAAATTAATAAAATAAACCACTTGGAGGGTGGAGCACCAAGAGAGAGGAGATGCTTGCAAAATCCCATTGAGGAATGGGATAGAGATGAATCTTTCATGATAAGGCTTCTACATGTGACTCTAGATATGCTTCGATGGATTGGTGATCCATCAGATGGATGGGAGATAAAGATCCATTGGACATAAAAGCTTTGTGGGAGGTAAATACAAGCTTTTATGATGAAAATCCTCGTGGGAGATAAATAAGAGGTTTTTCAAAAAATTCCTAGGAAATTAAAAAAAGCCACAAAAGCAGGATGCCGATAATGGTAACTAAATCATGAAGAGGGTATTAAATACCTAGTGCATTGATCAATTGAGGACAATTGATCCTTGCCAAGATCTTTGGCTTGGGGGGAATCAATGGTGATTCATGGCTGGGTGGTGGTGCTCCTCTCTCCACGTGAGGTTTTTGTTGGTGTCAAATGCATGGAATGTTTGTATGATGTCTCTCTCTCTCTCTCTCTCTCTCTCTCTCTCTCTCTCTCTCTCTCTCTTGCCGTTGTAGTTTCAGTTTGTTTATGAGAATAGTTTCATAAGTTTATGTTATTGTTCCAGTTTTTCTATGGGATGATTGCCTAAGTCTCCTCACCATGATAATGTCGCGAGAATTACATAGGATTATGTATTAATAGACTTAGTGGTGTTTCTCTCTACTTTGATGATATTCACTTAAATGGTATGGGTTCTATATTAATCCTTACTTGTTATGAAGTTAGATCATTTAGCTCAAGTATGCTGATGATTGATTTCTTATCTTTGTTTCCTACTATTAAAATGGTTAACCCATGTAGCTCAGTTGTATATACGAGGTGTTATCTGTATGGAAATAATTACTGTATTATGTATGCGACTTTTAATGTATATGAGAAATGGTGGAATCAGGGTAATTAGTTGTTGTTATTGGTGTCACAATGTTAGATTTCTCATGATCGACTTGGATGTGGCTTTCTAGTGTGAAGTTATTTGTAGAAGTACATTAAATGGATTGACAAATAATTAGATTACTTGTGCTAACGTATTACTATGAAAGTGATGGTAGTATTGTACATATGACCTCTTTTACATCTAAGAATAGAGTTAGTAACGGAAGCATGGCAAGCCGTGATATATATACTAACATGGTCTATGCTAAGATTATGTATGAATATGTGAGATGACTATGGATTCTCTAACTGATCCTATTACATTCACTACAGAGATATGGTATAACGATAATGCTCTAAAGTGATATCTACTTACGCATACTCACCAATTGAGGAAATAATGTTTCCCATTTTATGACTAATGGGTTAAGTATCTATGTTGCAAGTCTAACTAGTATGCATGGGAATGAAATTATGGTGAATAAAGTAGTGTACACTACAATGATCATGAAATTAATTTCCACTAGTGTTGGTAGAGATTTACCCAGATATTTTGATAGGGTGCCTATTATCACAAGTTTAATGGTCGGTCACATACATCTGATATGTTAATGAATGTAAGGTTCCATATAAGAGAACCAGTAAAACTATTAATGAGAAATTTGTACTATGGCGTAACAGTAATATGGCCGAGGTAATTTTAGAAGACAAGATTTGCAAAGAGGGGTAAAGCTTTAACTGTGAATGAACCCAAAATTTTAAATTTATGGTCCTAGAGGCGAAATTTCGAGGTAGGCTCAGGAGGTTCATTACAAATGCTATTGGAGAAATCAATTGCAAGCCTTACGACCTGTGGGCCTATACGCCTCCATAGGGTATGGACAAGTTTTAGCCTAAAATTGGCCTCACTACCACAAACTCTTCTAAAGGGTCCTAGTATAAGTGTTAAATCTAGACTCCTTAAAATTGAATCTAAATATTAAAAATGTTTAGAGAAAAGAATGGGGAAGTCCATTTGGAGTTCTTGTTGTATGCAATATTTATGTTTGTCATAAAATGAATTTGTTAGGAAGGGACAACATAAATACATATGTTGAACAACAAAAGAATTTGAAACCTATAAGGTAAGGTAGATTGTCAAAACATGGAACATGAGATATTATTCTTAAGATAAAAGAAAATATAGAAATTGGAAAAAAACAATACCCTCCCATATATAAATTATGGACCGATATATTATAGAATGTAAATGACGGTGTATATGGTCTAAAATTAAATAGTTATAAGCGCGAGTGTTGAAACGTCAAGAGCATAACATAGCCATCCATACTCTAATCTTTAATTTGGATGTGTCATGGAGTTTTTAAAAAACCCTGGTACGAAGAACGAAGTTAGAATTAATTTATGCATGGCGATTAAATTGAGTTAAGCCACCAAAATTAAAATTTTATACATAAAAATAAGATGATGGTGTAAGTTCAATTTTTGAAACATAGAATAAGGGGATATTATTCCTTAAAAATTAACTTTTAGAGTTGAAAAATTAATTACCTTCCATACGCGTATTATGGATTGATTTCTATGTTATACATTTTTGGGATATATATTAAAATTTGGGTCAATAGATAGCATAAGTGGCCTCACCCAAGATTGAATCCGAGTGCGATATATACGTTATGTATATAAGATTTGTATGGGCATACCCATTAGTTAACAGCCATCCAAGTAATATTCTCCTTGACAGAATATCACAACAAGGAGAATGAGTGTTAAGAGCGCTTCCCAAGTGCGTTTGGGCATCGATCGAGTTTTTCCTCTCTCTAGAGCATCGCAATGTTTGGCGGTTGGATGATGCTTTGTTTCCATACCAAGTGAGGGTCCCATTTCTCATCTAAGGTTAAATCATGATTCGCCATGCCCTGCACCGGAGCTGGCTTTGGGGATGGGTTGCCACTAAGATGAAGCGACTTTGACTGTGCTAGCTCAGGAAGATGTTGGAGGGCTACAATTCAGGCCATATGATGGAGAATGGGTTGGAGTGAAGTCGATCCTCCAGTCCTGTACGGGGGATTGTCAACAGGGAATGAAGTTTGAATCAGCATACGTTGCTAAACTAATCATCAACACCAGGGATAGTGTAAACAAAAAACAAAAAATAAAAAAATCCCTACTGATGTTGTTTTCCATTGCACTACAAACAATTACGTGTGGATATGCCAATAGTTGGCATGAAGACATGGTGGATATTGGAAAAATACTTATCTATAGCTTGATCTCGTCTAATAATTTGGAGAGGTAATAAAATCTTCGACCCCCAAAAAAGAAGAAGTTGATTTTGTCTTTGCTCACGAATATAATAATGCTATCCATTAAACTGCTTGTAAAAAGCAACAATATTGGATAATATTGACATTCTTTCCATTTAGAACACTACCTTATGAATGTATATCACCAGTTTAAAGGGATAAAACAATGTTTTTTTTTTTTTTTTACGACTGAGAGTAGAAGGTTTCTTAAATATCGTGCACACTAGTTTGGGTGATTCTAAAACTAAGAACTATGGATAAAAGCAACCAAAAATCCACGCAGACTTAAGAACGATGGATTTCATTCTATTTTTTGTATTATTCTAGTTTTCTTTAAGAAAGGAATGGAAAAAGAACTCTAGGTTTCCTAATTATGATAATGAATTAAGAAAAATATGTCGAAAGCAACAATGTTGCTATAAAAAATGATAAGGGAGGGATAACAGAAAGTGGGAGCGATGTCTTCCCTGGTTAGACTGTTTTTCATTGATTAGTAATATTGATTCCTTGTTCTAGTGGTTATAAAACACATAATCTGTTAGTTTGTATATGTACTATCTCTTTTGAGCCTTTACGTAATGCCTACTATTTTATCATAAGTTTACTTGAAGGGAAGAACGAGTATGGCACTCGACTAATGATAGCTAAGGCTGTAGTGTTGTTTCATTGTTGCAACCACCATCGTGCCAGATCTTGGTATGAGAGGTGACGAGGTTATGGAGTTGACGATAGTGTTGCCGTACTGACAACCGTGCAACAACAAATCCATAGTTGCTAAATGTTTGCGGCAGACTCTTGAGTCCCAATGCCCCTCCTTCTGCGACATTGTTCGCATTATTAATGAGCCCAAAGCTATCCTGATAGGTAATTAACATTATGCCCTTTTGAAATAATTAACGAAAAACTATTTGTTTGAGGTTATCATGTTCCTGTAATGTCGATATTAAATCTCATTTATTTCGTTCTGCTTACACATGGATAATCAATTGTGAGCATTTTAAACTTAAAAATTCTATCAACTGGATAAGGTGAATATATATGCACTTTATAGATGCATATAAAGGTGATATAAATCCACTTTATAGATGCATATATGCACTTTATAGATGCAGTTTAAAGGTGAATATAAATCCACTTTATAGATGCAGGTTGAAGCTTACAGTATATCTTTGGTCTCAGTAATTGATTCGATTCCCATGTTCCAATCTAACGAAAAGTCTCTGATTGATTGTTTGATGGATAAAAGGAATGGAGAATAGAATAAAGCACCTTGTACAAATGCATTTCCAGTTGGAAAATGAGCAGAGGGAATGGATCTTTCCTCTTGCAACAACGATGCTTGTGTCATTGTTCTAGGATTAGTCGCAACCCTTTTCACCGGTTCAAAATAATTGCATGTATGCAGTCCTATCATATTTCGTTTCAAGGGAGGGGGAAATGGGGTTCCAAAAGCAGTTTCCGTAAGCAATTTCTGTGGAATTCTGTCTAAGCTGTTGTGGAAAATTGTTTTACAAGTGAGAAAAATACTTGTGTTTTGAGAAACATTACCATGGTATGTATGAGTACAAGTAATTCCATTGTTTAAAATTTAGGGTTTGAACTAAAAATTTGCTTTCCCTTGGGTCTTCTTATTGGTGAATCCTCTTAGATTACTGTGTACACTTTTGCTTCTATTTTGTATTGTGAGTTGTGTGCTTTGCTTTTATTTTTTGACACCCTATTAGGGTTGATTATAGATTTTCCTCTTATGATAATGTCCATTCAATGGTTCTGAAATAACGTAATTACTTTGTCACTCATCGGTGTGCTATCAAGTTTCAGGTAAAACCTGTGAAAAGAGAAATATATGAATGAACTAAAATATAAGGATGATATTAGCTCGTGACACTGTGTTTTTGAATTTGTCGTAACTCACTGGTTAATGGATTCATCTCACCGCGAAGGATCCACAAACTACTACCACGCAAGGTGTCTATTGTCACCACTCAGTGGATGGCTTCGACCTTTGATCGGTAGCCTTCTCTTTGAATGATTGAATGATTGATTTATAAGTTCCCTTAACCAACAATGGATTTTCAAATGGCATACTACTACTTTTGTTTTATAATGGCTCTAGGTTCACAAATTGTTAAACCAAAATGGAAAGAAGAAAATAAGAAAAAAGTTAAATGTTTGAAATGGCTGTGGGTTCACAAATCGTCAAACCAAAATGGGAAGAAGAAAATAAGAAAAATGTTAAATGTTTGAAATGGCTAGAGGATATATAATCAAATATTCTAAAAAAAAATCATAGAAAAAAAATGATCTTCAATAATTTTAAATATTAAACCGTTCATCTCAAATGTTCAGGAAAATAATATAAGCGGTTCTACAAGATAAGAAATATATACTTGTAAGATATCCATATTCGTATGTCTTACAACGTTCTCTTATATCCATAATATATGAAAGATGAGTTATGTTTTTTCTAAGTCAATGTGAGACTTAAAATTCCCTTATTCTATACAAATTTAAAAGTTAAAATTACGCACAACGTTTCTCTGAAAAGTATATAATGCGTTCTTTTGTTGATAATGAGTAAAACGCGTCAAGAGATATTGATTTCAGAATTTCGTGGCTCTCAAGGCGTTGAGCACCTGTAAAATACTATCGCACCCCTTCTACCTTTAATCTTTCCAGCGAGATTTCGAGCTTGAGATCTCTCACAATAGATTGGTATCACTGGAATCTCTGCAGTAGTTTTCCGCAGTTTAATGAAGTCCGCAACAAATGTTTATTGACTCGCATTCATACCAAGAAAATTGTGGAAGCAGTACCGTTGTGATAAAAAGCAAACAAAAGGTTCATCAAGAGCAATTGAACAATAGTAGGAGCTCAGTGAGAAAGGTCATCAAGGAAGAGAGAACCCCAAAAACTGTAAGGGAGTCAATACTAAGTCAAATGGCGAGGCACTGATAAAAAAACTACAAGTTCTTCTCTGTACCATGCTGAAAGCGATACTCTCCAGGAATCTGTTATTAATTAGGAGGCAGACGCCCTTCTCTGTTTTTCAGAATTGCATGCTTAATTTGCAAATTGTTTGCTGATTCAAAAAATGCAAATTTGATTAGATTGTTTCAGTCAGCAGCGAGCACCGATCTTTAGACGATCTGAATCACCTCACATATTTGTTCTTGTGATGATACAAAAGTAGTCTCTGATCTTCATGAGATGATACTGCTTCTCCACGGAGATGCATTTGAATGGCCTTACAACTATGCAATTAAAATACGCAAATTTCCATAGCCATTATGAAGAGATTTCTGGTTGCAGCGGATTATCTGTTGCAACATTCTGCAATATGAGTATGTGTGGATGGGCTAGGAAGGTGATCATGCCTGTGACAAGAAAGTGCATGAACATCTCATTTTTTTTGGAGCATGAGATCAAGTTGAGATAAAGAAACTTATGAAGTAGGTATGGTCAAGCCTGTAAAGCATGAAGACTTTGTTTTCTAAAAATGTTTGCTTTGTGAGTAATTCTGCATAAAGCATAATGAATGAGTTCATTAATGGTTTAACTGTATATTTCAAATTAGAATTGTTGAGGTATGTGCAACATAGATGTGAAAACTCTTTGGCAAGAGCTAGAAATTCTACATGGAAAAAGTAGTTTGCATGCAGTTAAGAAAATAACTTCTCATTGGAATTGTACAGAAGAGTTAAATCCTTATTATTTCTGAGGAAATTTTCTACCTGCAATTTTAGGTTATGTTATTGGGTTGATCTTTGATGTAATTCTCCAAACTATCCATGCTTGAGCATGTGGAGATTGCGGTTTGGAGAGTGAAGGTAAAATACATATATATGCATGATGGAAACTAGATGTACATAGAATGCAATTTACGCAAAATAGGTATTATGGTTTTAAATGAATGGTACAATAGGAGTATGGCTAAATAAAATCTCACCTAACACCTAAAAGGTGGAAGAATATGTGGATAAAGTCCATGTTATGCAGGTGATACCATGAGGATGGTATTATAGGATGTACCACAGATGGACTATGTACAACGGGACATATGAGACAATATGACTACATATTCTACAAGGTTGAAAAATGAAATGTGTTTTGGTGTGTATAACTTTCCTTGTGTGTAGGTATGCATGGAGTCGTTGTATAGATGCCTGTCTAGGTAAAAAAACTTGGAGGTTACCCAGAGGAAGGAAAGTAAGTTTAGTATAAGTGACTATTGTTAATTGTAGTTTGGCATACATACAATTACGAAGAATATATATTGTTATGTGAACTAATCTGTTATGACCTTGCAGCCATATTAATGCAGAAAATATGCTAACTAATGTATTGTATGTAGAGAGACTGCAGGAAATAGGTCTTCGAAAAGAGCACAAAGGGTTTAAAGAAAGCAAGCAGAGAACACACATTCTTCAGATAAAAAAAATGATAAGCAATACGTGCTTTAATAATATTAAGTAATAGATTATGATATTTATCATAGTTAAAAAATTTCATCTATAATTCTCACAAATGGTTTGAAAACAATGTTACAGGTAGCTATGAAAGGAGAGCACTGCTTGAAACCAATGTAGCTATGGAAGAATAGGTGCTGGGAGAACTCCTTGTGATTGATTTACATTGGAAAAATTGTCTCATATGGCAGAGCCATGAGAGTTGTTGATTCAGAAAACAATTAACTGAGAACAAGGACATGATGTAGTGATACACTGTAGACGGTGTAAAATTTAAGGGGGGGAGTATGTAACATTCCTCCCTTATGTACTAAATTATTGTAAACCTAATCTAAGTTAAAGCTAGGTGTGATATCCTCCCTTGTGTGTTAAATGTTTGTAAATCTAAGCTGAGGAAATCTAGGTTTGATACCCTCCTTTCTGGGTTAAACTATTCTAAACCTAAGTTTAGGAAAGCTAGGTCCTATGTAATATGAAAAGAAAATGTGTTATTAAATAAATTAATAAAATAAATCACTTGGAGGGTGGAGCACCAAAAGAGAGGAGATGCTTATCAAATTCCATTGAGGAATGGGATAGAGACGAATCTTTCATGATAAAGATTCTAGATGTGATTCTAGATAAGATTTGATGGATTGGTGATCCATGAGATGGATGGGAGATAAAGATCCATCGGACATAAAAGCTTTGTGGGAGATAAAGGAAATATTTTATGAGGAAAATCCTCATGGGAGATAAATACGAGCTTTTCCAAAAAAAGAGCTAGGAAATTGGAAAAATCCATAAAATATGGATGCCGCTAAAGGTAACTAAATCATGAAATATGGTGTTAAATACCCATTGCATTGATCAATTGAGGACAATTCATCCTTGGCAAGATCTTCGGCTCATGGGGAATCAAAGGTGATTCATGGCTATTTGGTGGTGCTCCTCCCTCCAAGTGAGGTTTTAGTTGGCTTCAAATGCGTGAAATGTTTCTATGATGACTCTTACTCTCTCTCTCTCTCTCTCTCTCTCTCTGTGTTAGTTCTAGTTTGTTTATGAAAATAGTTTCATATGTTTACGTTATTGTTCAAGTTTTTCTATGAGATGATTGCCTAAGTTTCCTTGCCATGATAATCTCGCGTGAATTACATAGGCTTATGTATTAATAGACTTAACGGTGTTCCTCTCTACTCTGATAAGATTCACTTGCATAGTATGGGTTCTATATTAATGCTTACTTGTTATGAAGTTAGATAATTTAGCTCAGACTTTCTGATGGTTGATTTCTTATCTCTATTTCCTACTGTTGAAATGGTTAACCCATGTAGCTCAGTTGTATAGATGAGGTTTTATATATATGGAAATAATTGCTGTCTTATGTATGTGACCTTTAATGTATATGAGAAATGGTGGAATAAGGGTAATTAGCTGTTGTTACTGGTCTCACAACGTTAGATTTCTCATGATTGACTTGAATTCAGATTTCTACTGTGAAGTTATCTGTAGAAGTACATTAAATGGGTTGACACATAATTAGATTACCTATGCTAATGTATTACTATGAAAGTGATGGAAATATTGTACATTTGACCTCTTTTACATCTAAGAATAGAGTTAGTAGCGGAAGCATGGCAGGAAGTTATATATATACTAACATGGTTTATGGTGAGATTATGTATGAATATGTGAGATGACTATGGATTCTCTACCTCATCGTATTACATTCACTACAGAGATATGGTATGCTTGTAATTCTCTAAAGTGATATCTAATTACGCATACTCACCAATTGAGGAAATAATGTTTCCCATTTTATGACTAATGGGTTAAGTATCTGTGTGACAAGTGTAACTAGTATGCATGTGAATGAAATGTTGGTCAATAATGTAGTGTACACTACAATGGTCATGAAATTAATTTCCACTAGTGTTGGTAGAGATTTACCCAGATATTTTGATAGGGTGCCTACCATCACAAGTTTAATGGTTGATCACATACATCAGATATGTTAATGAATCTATGGTTCCATATAAGAGAACCAACAAAACAAATAATGAGAAATTTGTACTATGGCCTAACAGTAATATGGCTGAGGTAATTTTCGAAGACAATATCTGTAAGGAGGGGTAAATCTTTAACTGAATGAACCCAAAATTTTAAATTTATGTGTCCTAGAGGCTAAATTCCTAGGTAGGCTCAGGAGGTTCGTTATAGTGAGAACAATTGAGTAAAGGTGCGTTAAATCCAAAGGATACCTCTCCTGCATGAACGATATGCCGATTTTTCAATGATTGTGTCTGCGTTCTAAACTGTGTTTTATAACTCAATATTTAATTATATTGACCACTTGTTGGCGTGACTGTGTTGAATTGCATTTCACTGAAGGAAAGTGGTATTGATATGGTTAATGTGATTGTGTTGCGTTGAATGGTATCAAACTGTAGAATGGTATTACTGTGTTTCATTGTTTGATATGGTGTAATTGTGGCCCTTCAAACCACCTCCCTCATATACCACTCTCCCATACCACTCGACTCTTGATACTGCTCCCTCACTCTCCAGACACTGGTTGCATGTCTGTGTGCAATAAAACATGAGACTATCCATTGGACTATTAAATGGTATAACATATACCTCCAATCTTTCCACATGTGTAATACTCCTCGTATCACACTTCTATAATATAGACCTGACACTGTGGTATCGTATCTCCTTCCTCTTCGCATACCACCATACTATTGTGTATTACTCTCTTACTACATCACTCTTCCCTTATATACCACTGGGCCTCCCCATACCACTTTGGTTATGTTACGTTGAATGCTCTCATAATAGATACCGCTCCCAACAGTTATATACTCCTCCAAAATTAACTATGTCGTTCCGTACCACCGATCCTCCATACTGGCATACGAACCATAAGTGAATTTTTTTGCTCCATAGAAAAGGTACATTTTTTACATAGTACACATATGTTTAAATGCATTCCTTGATATCAATTGTTGGAGTAGTTCTCTTAGGAAAAGAGAGCTATCCTGAATGGTCATGGAAGATAAAACACACTTTCATTTTCAATGAGTTTTGGAGACGAGTTTGTGAAGGAGAATGAGATAATGAACCTGCAAAGCCCACTTTAGATAAGGATATTTTCATTTGGGAAAATAAGAACAACAAGGCCTATGCTTTGATTGCAGTATTTGTAAATGAAGAGGTGAGTCACCATATTTCACCAATTTCAAATGATTTTAAAGCCTCGAAGAAGTTGAAGGAACTGTTTGAATCACACTCTGAACTTGAATTTGTCCAATTGATGATTAAATCTTTTAGTCTCAAATTGAAAAATGATGACCCTCTTGCTTTAGCGTCATAAGTAAGATCCATTATGCACGATATAAAAACCACTAGGTTTGAAATAAACATTCCTCTCATAGCTTATGTCGAGGCAATATATTCCACTTATTCAAATTACCTTGAATCATTACAAGCAAGTGGAAACCTCAAGGAGATTACCTTTGGCTCCATTGAGAATATGTTTGCTGAGAGAGAGAAGGGATTTGGGAAGAAGAAAACTCCTCAGTCTTCTAAATATGTTGTGTGTCTTAGACATAAAGAGAAGAATCAAACAAAAGGTTCTTCCACAGGAAGAGGTGGCCGAAGAGGAAGAGGAAGAAGAAATTTTAGAAGCAGGGGTGGTAGAGAGTTCAAAGAAGAAAAATATGATCTCCATTGCATACATTGCAATAGAGATGGTCATGATGCATCCACATGTAATTTTCCATGGGGGAGACTTCAAAAGGAAATAAATGAAGACAAAGGAAAAACCAATGACAAAGGGAAAGGTAAACAACCCACACCCACTCACTATGTTGTGGCACATTGTAATAATGAAGTAACTAAGGACTTATTTAATGCTTCATTTTCTTCTTGGAAAGATGATTGGTTGCTTGATTTAGGACCAACTTGCCACATGAATTTTAGGAGAGATTTTTTTGAAGAATTTACTGACAATGTTGATGGAGTAGTATACTTTGCAGAGAAGTCAAAACTCAAGCCTTTAGGGCTCGACACCATCAGGCTCAAACTGCCTAGTCTTCCAGCATTTCTTCTGCATGATGTTTTATATATCCCGGAGTTGAGGAGAAATTTGTTGTCTTTGGTCCACATCTGCTAGCAAGGGAAGTCCATTCATATGTTTGATGGAAAGGTTGAGGTCTGAAAAGCAACACATCACTCACTTGTCATGACGAGGATAGAAGAAGAAAGACTTATGAAGTTGTAAGGTACTTCTGCTCATGCAAAAAACTTTTCATACAGTTCTCATTATGATGAAGGTACATTTCCATCAAGTCTTTTATGGCATGCTTGATTTGGACACTTGAATTATGCAAAACCTTCATATGTTGAAGAAAAGTGGTGTTACTAGTTTGCCTACAATTCCTACGAAACTTGAGCAATGTGATGCTTGTATCTTAGGAAAGCACAACAAACAATCTTTTCATGATTCTCATTCCAAATAACATAGAAAACTTGAACTCATTCATTCAGATTTATGTGTCCAATGCCCGTTCCTTTGCAAATAGTAATAAATATATGATGACATTTATTGATGACTACACGAGATTGCGTTAGGTTTATTTATTGAAGAAAAAATATGATGCTTTTCAAACATTCAAGAACTTTCATGCATGGATTGAAAATGACACACAATCTCATATTGGCTCTAGTCGCACTGATAATGGAAAAGAATACACTTCAAAAGAATTCGAAACCATATTCACCAACATGGGATCAAACATAAAAAGGCCACGCTTTGTAATCCCAAAAAAAATGGAGTAGCTGAAACAATGAATAGGACAATCTTGAATATGGTATGTTCCATGATGTTTTTGAAGAATGTAAAATTGATGTTTTGGGTTGATGTAGTTCTACGTGCTGTGTATATAAAGAATAGGTTTCCATGTAATACATAAAAATTATGACATTGAAGGCTTAATGGATCACAAGAGAGTTATTGTGTAAAAAGGGATTATGTATGGCTTCGCTCATTTATGGGGACTTGACTCTATTCCCAACTGTTTTAAACATTTTGAAAGACAAATTTAGTGGAATACTATTTAAAAGGGAGATAATTATTTTAAAGAAAGCATTTTTCATTAGCATCCCTGCAACATATACCTATTCCACCTCGAATAGATAATAGGACAATATCGAAGACTGATGATTGCTTTATGCACAACCTAGGTGGACGAGTTAATAATATTCTAAATTAAACAATTTATTATTTCAGGGAAGATCATTTGCCTCATGGTTAAAGGTCAATGACCGTCTATTAATTTCAAATATTTTCTTGTAGATAATCAAGTTCTTTTTTTGTGTTTTTTTCCAAAGGTTTTTCTTTCGTAAGCTTTTTCTTCAACAATTAAAACAATTTTACAACTTTCAAAAAAATAATTTCTCATTTTCTAATTGGCCTAGTTGCATATTGGTGGGCCATAATAGCCTTGGTGGAGTGCATTTTTATTTTCTTATTTGTGAGTACCTAACAAATCGTTTTAAAATTAAAAAATGACTATTTTTGTAAATTATCATTCTGTTGGTGAGTGTTGTGACTTGACACTAGCAGTGACAGTGTTATGTCTCGCATTGCTAGTGCTCTACCTAGGTATTTAAATAACCAAGGGGAGGAGAGGGTATGCATGGATTTCTATTCTCATTTTAAAGAAGAAAATTTTGTTAAAGACAAAATAAATTTCGACATTAAATCAAAAGTTTATTTGCCAAAAAGCACTACAAAAATACTTTTTTAAATTTAGGAAAAACATTTTAAATTAATGTTCTAAAATAGTGTGTCCCACTTTGAAATAGATGAGAAATCAAGATTGACAAAAATATCAAACTTTGTGCTTCACTACATTACAATACAAAGCCAAAAACATTTGTATACAAAATGTGCTTACCATTTGACTTATGGGGAGAAGATGGCATAACAACATAGGAAGGCATGGCATCGCCAACAATAATCAGAATGATTTTCTTTTGTCATTTTCATGGGAACAATTATTAAGAGGCAATATCGTTGGAATGGGACCAAGTCAAAATGAAAGCGAAGGCATGTTGGCATGTAATGTGGAGGAATATACAAAAAATAGAGATGTGATGAAGCAAATACAATATCAAGCGTTAACTTTAGTGGTTTAGCTAAACCTAAAAACAATTTGATGAGGCAATATCAGGGATTGGGGAAAATGGTTTTGGCTAGATGATAAAAGACCTGATGCCCAATGAGAAAATGAAAAATAATTAAAGAGGTGTGGGCCATACCACATATCAGGCAGCCTTGTGGAGTTAAATCCATTTTTACTTGATAGCCCCATATGCCCCATTTGTCATTGATTTTGCTGGGTTGGCTAGTTTCACCACGTACATGGTTGCTCAAATACATTATGTCAGAGATCTGACATGGTGATATTTTTTTATCAGCCCCTATCAGAGGATAACATATTTCAACAATATTATTCTCAAAATTTTTTAATTATTAATGGTAGATTGAACAATAAAAAATATCCAAGTCATATGCTAAATCATTTTAAAATAAAATAAAAATGCTAATTTTGTAAATGGCCATTCCATTGGTGAAAGTTCACTGACAATGACACTACTTTTGCTTTGCAACATGTTTCAGTCTAGGCTTCTCGATATTTCCATCTCTTCACCACCTAGCACTATTGATATTTACACATGGATCACCATGTACAAAATTGTGCTATAACAATTCACTGCAAAACGCTACATCTGAACCAACCAGTAATCCAACTTGATTTCACAGTTTCAATTCCAACCCCCACCTTTTTGGTGTGAGTGGTATGAGAGTGAACCTACATTTTTGGGCCTGTATGGGCCAGAGATAGAGTACAAGGGAAAGATTTTGAGAAAGCTTTCTAACTTTTCGAAAAAAAATGGCTGAAAGGGAAATAGGGAGATATTGAGTTGTTATGGTTAGAGGATCGAAATGGAAAAAATATAGAATAAACCCCTAAAGCATTATTGTCGTTTAAAATTCAGGTTGATATTCATATATACAATTATACAAGGTTAATGATGGTTTTTGTCACACTGATTCGTGTGGCAGGAAGAATGATTTCATTAATGTTAATTATTTAGGAAACAACATCATGTATGCAAAGGAGCAAGAGCCTTTAAATTAGAGTGCAATAAAATGGTTCATGATAAAAATGAACTACACTTTTGGCAAAGAAAATTTAGAGGGCTGAGAAGTCCACAAATTCTCATGCAATTTTCTCTTCCATCAAATATTTGGTTTACTAAACTAAAGACATTCCTCACTCACTACTTGCATTAGATGAATCAGGTGAGTTCACTGACTCAGAAACGATGCAGATATATGAAGTATCTAGTCATGAACCTAAAGTTTCATTGGATGTGATATGCCCCCTTGGATTATTGACCAAATAAAATCAGTACCATTTAGGGAACTTATAAAATATTTAACTCTTTCAAGTGGACCAATAATTTGTCAAAACCACTAATGCTACACTAATTTTTAGTATATGAGATATATGGTGTTATTCATTCTAGTGTTTAATCACAGGGCTCACTAATACCATTGCTATTGAATTACCTCAAGGAATATATTAACCATTATTTTATGTTTCATTTAAAAACAGGATGATTATATGATAAGAATGGATATGTCATGAATTTAAATGAGTTCAAATTTGAAAGAAGTATTCGAGAATAGCAAGGGTCACTAGGTTGGGTTTCCTTAATTAAACTATGTGTATTCATTGAAATGAGAAATTATTGATAAAGACAAGGATGTTGGCCAACTAAGTTGCTCAACCTACAAGTTTTAATGTCTTCAAATATTTCAAATTGTGGTTACCTGGAATGCTTTGCCTTAAGGATTTTCTAGTGATTTTCATGAAAGAGACGACCTAATCCAAGAATTCTATTGCTTATAGTTGCATGAGTCTTTCGTAATTTTCCAAAGATACCAAAAGAAGAGAAGGAATACTTAGAAAAAATTTTTCTCTTGGCGGCCTTTCCTTCTTTAATATTTTATTTCCTTAATTTTGAATGGCACCGTGTATAAGTTTTTACATAATTTAACATAACTATTCCAGGAAGATTCTAGAAGCTTGGGGGAGCTAAGAGATTCTAGTAACATTTAACAGAAGAGTGTACAATAGTTGTAATATCAAGAGATTAGAAAATGATTATGGCAGCTTGAAGGGTTGAGTTTTTGCATCAACATGGATTGAGTGTTGTGTGTGTCAAGAAGAGGATAGAGCAAGAAATATGGAAGCTCCTTGTGCTTATTTTGGCAGTTTAAAATATGCTCACATTAGATTCCTATGGTGTTGGTCTAAGAAAAGAAGGAATACACCATGTGTGAGTTGTTCTATAAGGGATGTAAACCAAAGAGTGACACCATATTGACGAGAGGATCATTTCCATATTTAATATTTATCACGTTCATTTTTCCATATAGCCATACTTTCATTGATGAAAATAAAGTCAAAAGGTAGGGACACAAGCCATGAACATGGGGTGGAATTACACCATGGAGGCAGAATGTAGCAATGTCGTAAGGGAAGTTGGAACTATGTTAGGGTGGGGTTAAACTATGAATGCAGACCACCGTAGATTTTTATTGGATCGACATAATATGTATGCATCGTTAGATTAGCAGGGCAAAACCATGTGGGGGAATCAGGACAATAGAACACCTACCCCTCTCCCCCTTGTTCACATAACAAAGTGAGCCCATATATTGAATCCACATTTTCAATTACCCCACTACATTATGACCATAAATTAGCCATTATGACCATATCTTGTTTTAATTTAATTGCTACCCAAAACGAATGGAGGGCTGAGGGCTTATGTATTGTATGTGCCACAAGAATTTTTGAGTGGATGTGGGCCAATTCAAACAAGGTATTTCAACGTGCTTGAACTAGTTCAAAGGTCGTGAGGGTTCACAAGGGCCTAAATGAGGGCAAGGTTGAACATAGTAGTTTAGGTTGTCTCAGTTAGTTTTGGGGGCTAAAGGTTTGGAGGGGCCGAAATGTGTGCCAGGATTGAATAGAGATGAAGGCCTGGATGCGTTGATGATATCCTTTCTACTGGTAGCCAATGTGTAGAAATATGGTGATAGAATTGCAATTTCTCAAGAAATTTAATCTAAAATTAGGAAACACAATTCTACTTTAATGATATGTGGAAATTAATTCACAATTTAGCAAAACAATCACAAACACTCATCAATCACATACACAACCACACATATTTATCTAGGGGAAATCAAATGGTAAAAAACCCTTAATCCTACTTGCATCAACCATATGAATAGAGAATGTATTAAAATTTCTAGCCCACTCTGAGCTCAACGTGCAAGTGAATAACTTATCTCTATGGTCAATGAGAAGCTCTGACCCAGACTTAGCCAATTCGTACCTCCACTTGAGCCCCTATTTACTTGCACAAATCCTGAGGAATTAGGCCCTTATTTTTTAGGAGTTTTCCTCCAATTTATTGTGCAATTCCCAAGGTTGATACTTTGACTACATGCAACACATATGCACTCAAGACTAGTCTACAATTGATGTTACACTGCCTTGGAATCTCAACCACAACTAGGGAACACAAATTCTCTATATGCACAACTATTTTTTGTTGATTGATTAGTTAATTGTATGGTCATTGAGTTAGACTATTGTCCCACTACCTAACTGACCTCCAACTATTTCTATCAACAATTAGAACTAGTTTAATTGAATAATACTCAAAATAATTGAACTGGATTGCTACAAGTTAGCAATCACACATGCATTACTGAACTCCAAGCCCTCTAGCTCAAATCTATTAAGCTAATTGAGAGAAAAGAACCATGTCACCCCATTTAACTGCTTCCAAGTTGTTTGTTGATGTGGAAATTTGAATTTTCTCAATTTAACAAAGGAAAAGTCAAAATGAGACTTTCTTGCTACACTTCTCAACAATCCCTCTTAGCAATAAAGGGATTATCAATCGCCCCTATCCCGCACCAGTGGAACTTGAACTTCCCTCTTGACAAATACTTAGTCAAGATGTCAACAACTTGTTCCTCTGTTGCAATGTATTGTAGCAACATTATCCTCCACTACACGCAATATTGTAAATGATGATACCAAATATCTATATGCTTGGATCCATCATGAAATACGAGATTCTTACAGAGATTAATGCAACTATGATTATCATAGTAGATCACAATTGGATACATCTCTTGAGCGTCATTGATAGCTTCTTCCTGTTGTACGAGGAAATTTCTCCGAACCCAACACTAAAGATTCCACATGATGTACAACGGCAACAGTTGGAATCGATTGTCACGTGAGTATAAGACCAAATCAATCGTTGATTCATACAAACTATATATTTATCTGTGTGTGTGGGCGCGCGCTTGGAGGAATCGGTGATTACGCTAGTCTTGTACTCACATGACGGGGTCAATTCCCACTGCTACAACTATAATCTCTAGGTGACTATGTATGTCTGTTCTTCAAGCATATGTAAATTGCCTCGGATCTCCTCTCACATATCACTTCATGATCATCATCTATTGAGCTATCTCGAAGACTAAAATTATAAAAAAATATTTCCAAAAATAAAATGTTTTAATATTTAGCAAAGTAAATTAATTTTATAATAAAAAATAAAATGCTTAATTCATTAATAATATTTTTTACAATGAAATTGAAATAGATTAATATTTTTACATTGAAATTGAAATATATTAGAATAGAAAACTTATAATTTCTTAAACCGTTTACTTTAAATAAATTATTTCCATATCAACTTTTTATATATTAAAAAAATAACAATAAAAATCTCAGTATAGATAATTAAATCTGGATAATTCGGTTGCAGTTATTAAAACATATAAACTTCGTATCTTTTTTATATTAAAAAAGCAGCCGTAAAAATCTTAGAATCTATTATATTATAGAAAGGATTAAATCTTGATAATTCCGTCGTAGTTATTAAAACATATAGGCATCATATCTATTATAAAAAGGATTAAATGTTGATGATGACTTTGTAATTTTTAAAAAATATAAGCTTTGTAATTTTCCAAGGTGGTATGAATAATATCCATGCCAAGACGAATAACAATGAGTTGAAGTGGCATCACGAAGAGTTGAAATGCGATAGAAGCATTCGAGAATAGCAAGGGTGACCACTGAATTGAATTGTGTGTATTCATTTAGATGACAAATTATTGATAGAGACAAGGATGTTGGCCAACTCAGAAATTATTGATTGAGACAAGGATGTTGGCCAACTCTGTTGCTCAACCTACAGGTTTTAACGTCCTCAAATATTTCAGATTTTGGCTACTTGGAGTGCTCTGCCTTCAGGATATGCAAGTGACTTTCGCGAGTTTATTGCTTATATTCACATGAGCATTTGCTAACTTTCCAAAGATACCAAAAGTGGAAATGGACTGGCCTTTTCTAATTTTCGATTATTAATTTTGGATGGCACCGCGCAAATCGTTTGACCGACTTCAACATTACTGTTAGGGGAAGATTCTAGAAGGTTGGAGGAACTAGGAGATTCTAGTAACATTTACCAGAAGAGTGTACCAGAGTTGCAATGTCAAGAGATTAGAGTCAAAATGATTCTGGCAGCTGGAGGGGTCGAGTTTCTGCATCAACATGGGTTGAGTGTCGTACTTGTCAAGGAAGGGATAGAGCAAGAAATATGGAAGTTGCTCGTGCTTATTTTGCCAGTTTAAAGTACGCTCACATTAAATTTCTATCATGTTGGTCTAAGAAAAAAAGGGAGACACCATGTGTGAGTCGTCCTGTCAGCGATACAAACCAAAGAGCGGCTAAGAAAAAAAGGGAGGCACCATGTGTGAGTTGTGCTATCAGCGATATAAACCAAAGAGCGGCCACCGAATTGAGGAGAGGATCATTTCCGTATTCAAGATTTATCACATTCATTTTTCCATCTAGCCATAATGGCATTGATGGAAATCAATAGTTTCACTGAACATTCATTAATCCAAAAACGCAAAGCCAACAGATTCTATATATTAACTCAGTAACGCCTACCACCATGATAAGCAATCGACGGAAATATGTATGAATGCTAAGATAGAAAATAGTTCAAGAAAATCTCAATATGTCGGTAGAATAATAACAGAAAACCAATGTTTTCTTGAACAATATTATTATGGATGATAATACAAATTATAATTTGCTATTGCTTTGGTGTAAACCAGAGCAGGATCTCGATTAACCGGAGCAGAATCTTGATTTTCGTTGGCACACAGGTTACTGTCTGATGGACTGCGATGAACTTTTGCAGCCCCATTCCTCAATCCAACCTTATTCCTTTTCAATTTTGGAGCCATAAGAATCTGATAGCAGCCAACAGGTTTCTTCTTCTCCTTTTTATCAACCATCTCATCCTGATTAACCAGAGCAGGATCTTGATCGCCTTTGGCACAGAGGTTACTGTCAGATGGACTGACATGAATTTTCGTAGAGCTATTCCTCAATCCAGCCTTATTCGTTTTCAATTTTGGAGCCATGAGAATAGGATAGCAGCCAAGAGGCTTCTTCTTCTCCTTTTTCTCAACCATCTCATCAACATCTTTCTGCTTTTCTTGATCTCTGCCCTCTTCCTTGCCTGCAAGATTGTTGAAGACTTGACAGCGGGCTTGCTGTTCTCAGGCATAAAAAACATTATTAGTTTTAATGGACACTAATTTTTTAACAAATGACGGCCTGGGTTGGACAAGATTCCTCATCAAATCTCTGAAATCCACAGCCCCATCAGTTGCAGGTTTGAATTTCTTCATTCTGTGAAGATCCACTCCATCAAGAATCATGATGCCAAGGTTGAGAATGCCCTGAGGGGCGCGTCCAGAAGGACGACGGACTTGCTGTGCCGAGAAGCTCATCCCGCTGGAATCTGGGCTCACGTAGTCCTTGAGGAAAGTGGAAAGGAAGACCCTCACAGTGCCTACAAGCTTTTCCCTGAGGCCACCCATGCAGTATATCTCCACCATCACAGCAGAGGTTTCACTGCGCAACAAATGCTCTTCCACTCTGAAAATGACCTTGTCGTTCCAGGTAGGGTTTGCGCCACCTGTTTTGTTAATTTGTGTCCTCACTTTTTTCTCAGAATTGATCTAGACAACACAGTAGGTCTGCATCTCCTTCATGCCAAAAATATGCATCTCCTTGAGATCTTGAGCCGAGATGATGTTAAGCTCCAGCTATGTGTAAGCTTCTGCCATGATGTGAATGAATATTAAGAGACCACGCTGATTGAAATTACAGAAGAACACCATGCATGAAATCTTCTGAAATCTAAGACGGTTGAAATATAATCTGTTGGGGATTTTTCTAGTAAAATCCAAAAAACAATAATAAAAATTTGCACACAGAGACAATGCTTTGTTTCTCCACAGGAATTTTAACACAGCGAAAACATAAAAATTATTTGTGAGAACAGATAAAATCTTTGTATGCATTAAAACAAAATTCCTGATACAAAATTCATCCTCTTTCACTCAGAGGGATTCACCAAAAAAAAATTCAACAACAAAATATCACTCTGTCTCCTCTTGAGATTTTACAGTGCAATGTGTAAAGATCTCTTTTACATTCCTGGTGAAGAAACAAACTTCAACTATAAAAATTACATTCACCGTTCCTGCATGCTCTTCTTATTTTACTTCGCACTACTGTGCGTATTTCTCACACCATATTACAATCACTTCACACTACTGTGTGTATTCTTCTTGCATTCGCTAAGGCGGCTTTTTCCTTTGCACTACCTCAAAACTATACATATGCACTGCTGTGCCTCTCTTTACAATACATTTCATTTACACTGTTGTGTATTTTTTCATACGCTGCTGCGTTCTACATTCCTCTCACTTCTTAACGAGAAACATTACATATATATATGACAACCCAAAGACTTACATCTGTTTTCACTTGCCATACTGCCGTAAAAATAAAAACAATAAAATTAAATGCTTTTACCAACCTTTACTTATGCCCATACTCCTGCTCATAGAAAATGGTAAAATTAAAGACTTCACCAAAACTTACCAACCCTTAGTAAATTTGAATTTACTTGCATTTACTGATTTACTGACATAAACGGCGGTAAAGAAACTTTTACTTCACGCTGAATTCATTGCAGGCTTTTACTTCAACCATTATTCAATCTGGCGTTGGAAATCCATCGGGTCCGGACTTCATCGCATAGCACACATATATGCAAAAGTGTGCACCCATGGTTTCCCCGATTGCGAAAATATTGTGGACCCGATAATCTATCAAAAGAAATTAATACTATCATCGGGTCCAGGTTATCGGCGATTTCTCATTCATAAAAAAGTCATGCTCCACTTGAAACGCCGATAGTGATACGCCGATGCGATATCGGCAATCGCTCATCGCAAGAAACAACAAAAACTTTATAACTCCCTCACTGCCATTTCGCCGATGTGATATCGGCGATCACTCATAGCTGAATTTTCATGCTGTTGTGCTGTCCACCCGATGTGAAGTTGAAATTACAATTTCAACACTCCCCTTTAATTTCAACTGCTGGGCATTCAATCATACCCAAACATTTCCTCAAAAATTCAAAGCTTTTCTGATCCAATGGCTTTGTCAAAATGTCTACAACCTATTCTTGGCCTAAGCACCTTAACATTCTTCTCATCCAAACTCCTTGACATGTTGTTGTTGCAAAAGAGTCTTCCTCTTAACAGAGCGATTCACCAACACTGCTTCAGATGCAGTTCCACAAACAACGAAAGAGTCTTCCTCACACAGAGGGATTCACCAGAGATTATGCTAAAGAAAATCTTCCTCTAAAACAGAAGGATTCACCAGCCTATGCTGAAAAGCATCTTCCTCTTGACAGAGGGATTCACCATGACACTGTGCTGAAAAGCACCTTCCTCTTTAACAGAGGGATTCACCAAAACTTCACTTCCTCTCATAGAGGGATTACAACCAGATACTGCTTTAGATGCAGTTCCAAAACAACAAAAATATTACTCTGGCTCTTTTGCAAATAATTTTACGTTGCTGTGTAAAATCCTCATTCACTGCTGTAAAATAAAAAATTTCTTACATACAACCTGATTACATTCGCACTGCATTTTAATGCATTTCAATCTCCCAACAAAACAAAATTTCCATAACTCCTTTTCACTGCTGTGTGAAAAAGTAAAATTTACTTTTACTGCGGTAAAAGTCTTCTGGTTTCATTTACTCTGCTCAGGCTGCTGCGTTCTTCACTTGCTTCACATTACTGGCATATCTTCCCCAAAAAACAATATGAGATTTGCGCTGCTAGGCATTCCTTTCCTTTCCCACTAGTGAACATCCAAACATCATCACGCTGCTATGCATTCCAATTCACACTGCTGTGAAAAACTTATACTCCATTTGCAAGCTGCTCCGAATTCTTTTTCTTCTCAACACGCTCGTGTGTTAAAAACTTTTGCATTTACTGCTGTAAGTTGAGAAATTCTTACTTTGGTTTACTGCTGTAAAATAAGAATTTCTTTCACATTCACTCATGTGTGAAATTTCTCATTACATTTAAAATTTTGATTTTTCACATTACATAAAAAAACTTTTTCATTCCCATTCATTTCATCAAATTATAAGCACCTGTAAAAAGGGATTCCAAACTTTCATTTGTTGTCGCAAGTCTTTCATCCTGTCACACTGTTGTGCTCTCTTGGGTTTTTATTCATTGCTGCTAACCATTTCACTTTTCATCTCTTGCCTTTTGTTTTGTCTTCGCACTGATGTGGGGATCTCCTTGTTTTGCATTACAATGCATATAATTCATTTAACAACCATTACAAACACATACCTTCATGGCTTCTGCTTCCACAAGCTCAATGTTGCTTCACCTCTACACTACTGTGCATAAAATAAACACTCTCAACAAAAATTTCATGCATGGCTGTTGGAATTAATATTCCAACACTCCCCTTTAAGAAGGTCTTCATCAAATAATGACTGTTAATATAGTTCAACAATAATGATCAAGAATTACAGGCTCCCCTTAATTGTATGCATCGTCTCCTTTCAGCAAAGTTTTCTCAAAAGAAACTTAGATCGACTGGAGAGCTCAAGGGACTTTCAGACTATATTTCCTTCCTT
>APFE031546688.1:0-27228 GCA_000404065.3 Pinus taeda | reverse complement strand
AATTTATGAAGATCATGCATTTCAAATCAGCTAAGGAAATATGGGACAAAATCATCACAAGCTACGAAGGAGATGATCAGGTAAAAAGAGCAAAGCTTCAAACTCTCAGAATCCGGTATGAAACTCTTAAGATGCATAGTAATGAAAGCATAGCTAATTATTTCCTGCGTATGGATGAGATTGTGAATTGTATGAGGGATCTGGGTGAAGAATTTGAAGAAGTTGTCTTGGTTGAAAAGGTTTTGAGATCTCTGTCTGCTAAATTTGACTCTAAAGTATCTGCCATAGAAGAAAAGGAGAATGTGCAGAAAATCACCATGTCACAGCTTCACGGGATCTTAACTGCTTTTGAAATGCGACTAGAGGTACCACCAGAAGCTGCATTCGAAGTATCAGGGGAAGAAGATGAGGTAAATGTTGTCAGGAATCTTGAACGGGGAACTGGACGGTTCAAAGGTAAGCTACCTTTCAAATGTTTTCTATGTGGTAGGGTTGGTCACTATGCTGCTAGATGCCCTCATAACAAAGGAAAGATATATGAAGAAGATGGTAGAAGCTATTATACCCATATTAAAAGTTCATTCAATGATAGTGAAGATATTAGAAGTCTCATGGCACATGAAAAGAAAAATGCTTCATCCAATAATAGCGAAGATATTAAAAGTCTCATGGCACATGAAAAGAAGAATGCAGAAACTAAAGAAGTTGCCAAATTAAAAGAACAATTGGAGACAGAAATCAGGGTAAGGGAGCAATTGCAGGATATAGCAAAGGATCAGAGCACAACTATTCAGAGACTTGAATAAAAAATCCTCTCTCTAAAAGAAGATCTTGAAAATCAAGGACATGAAGTGATCAAAATAAAGCAACAATTGGAAGAAGGGAGAAAAGCTGAAGAAGACCTAAGGAATCAGTATCTAAAAAAGGAAGAACAACAGCAAGTTGAGGTAAATATCTTGAAAGGTAAAATAGAAGAAAAGGATAAGCTTTTACGATTTCAAGATAGTACTAAAGCCTTGGATGATATTCTTAATAATCAAAGGTCTCCTGCTATCAAGACTGGTCTTGGTTTTCATGAATATGTTGAAGGTGAATCTAGTTCACAAGGTGAGGCAAGAAACTCTAATGAGAAATCTGAAATGCTCAACAAGGAACAACCAAGGAAAGAAATTCCTCAAGGAAGATCCTTTACCCCTAACTATGGATGTGATAGACGATTATTTCCTCCACTGAATAATGTTGAATGTTATGTATGTCATAATCTTGGACATGTTGCAGCCAGATGTAGAAGTAGAATGGTTCAAGACCATCACAAAAAATCATCACATCCCAGGTATTTCAGAGGATATTGCTTTGCCTGCAATGCATATGGACACAAAGCAATTGATTGCAATAGAAGGAACATGAAATATGTAAGATGTTATACATGCAACAAACTTGGACATAAAGCAAGGGAATGCAGGAGCAAATTTCAAAATTCAAAACAAGAGGACCATACATCATCATAGTTTCAGAAGACAGAATTAGAGACAGAAAGGTGTGACATAACTCAGTTAGCTGACATAACAGACACAGGGGATACTGAAAGGGAAGAAATTCAGTATTCCATCTTGTATACGCTAATATAATGAAGATAAGTCGTGTATATACGCGAGTTACAGGCTGCAGAGTCGCATATATGGAGATCAGAAGAAAGGGCAGCAGAACAGACCTAAGAAATGGTTCGGTCATGATAAGAAATGGTTGGCACGGGCTCAGGGGGAGCATATACTTCAAATAATGCATTGTTGGCATTATGGTTAGGAGTTGTTGATAAAGTCTATGAAGCTAAATGATACATCTTGCTGTTTGATCAAAGGAATGGTATTGCAGGATTAGATGTTGATGCTTATGGTGCAGATCATATATGATGAATGATAGTCATGGTCTTGAATGAATTGCTGGTCTTAGAACTTGCATCTGCTCAGGGGGAGCATGGATAGATTGATACAACTTAGCATATACAAAGGGGAGCTTAATCAGAAATTTCAGCATGTACTCAGGGGGAGTATGGATAGCAAAAGGTAAACCAAGGAAGAGAATATCTTGGTCCGCCCTTTTCCCTTGATGTCAAAGGGGGAGAGTGACTTGGTGTGGTGGTTGCCATCAAGTCCAAAGGGGGAGATTGTTGGCATTATGATTCAAGTGTTGTCCTTGATGGCAACTCACTCAGAGGTTTGATACAGGTGATGACAACTTAATCAGATGGCAGATCCAGTGCAGTAGGTCAAAAGAAAGGTATATGCGGGTTAAACTTGGTGAAAGCGCGTATATACGCGGGTTATCTGAGACAAAGGCGCGTATATGTATACACGCAGGTTCACAAAAGGAAAAGTGCGTACATGGTTTTGGTCCATGGTATTTTGGTATTGGTCCATGGTATTTGGTTCGAAATGACGACCCCAAGTATTGGGTCCATGGTATTGTTTCTACATGGTTTTGGACCATGGTATTGAGAGAAGCCTAACCTATATAAGGAGAAGATCATTAGGCAAAATGGAGGGCAAGGAATGGATGTCTGACGAAGTGGGAAGATCTAGTATTGTTGGTTATCGGTTTGTGCTGCTTGGCTCAGGTTGGATATGACAGCGAAGGTATAAGTAATTATCTTTAGATCTATACGCGGGTTGTCTCTGGTGAAAGCGCGTATACACGCGTTTTTGATATAGTCAAGTAGCATATGCATTATGAGATTTGGTGTTTCAGGTTGCTGTTGATTCTAGTGGTTGTTGCAGAGTTATGGGCTCTGGTTTGTGTTCTATGTTTTGATGACAGGGTTTCAGTGATTCAGTATTGGGTGATTTAGAGATTTATTATGCAAGTATAAGTTGATGATTGTATTACAGCAGTGATTGTTTTGTACTTATGGATCCAGTATGAAAATGTATGAAACGTGGTCCCTGGAAGAAAGAGAAGGTTGTAGCCTTCTGTAGGCCAACACCTACATACTAGTATCTTGGCTAGTGCAAGAGATAAGGGGGTTGTAGCTCCCTTCCAGGAGAAGCTGGAAAATGAGAGAGGGTTGTAGCTCTCTGCAGGTTGCTGCCTGCATACTGGTAAAGGACTGCACCAATACATTGTAAAAGAAGTTTCTTATTAAAGGAAGAAAGAGATGAATTGCAGCAGGTGGTTTTCACCCACATTGGGTTTCCACCTTATATCATGGTGTTCATGTATGCTTCTTTTGTGTGATGATCTGTACTGTTTTACTACACCTGATTACTGTTAATAAGGTTAATAATGTTCTGATGCATTTACTGAAGATAAGCTAACTGAATCATAAGATTACTGCATGTACGCTGGTTGCATTTAACACAGTCGCGTATATACACAGATATACTGAATTGGAGCCGCGTATATAAATCTGAGTATGAAAAATGAAAAGTATCTTATTTAATAATACTGATTTACCCCCCCCCCCCTCTCAGTATTATTTCCAACACCTATGTACTAGTAAACAGATCAGCTAGTACAAGAGCTAGGGGCTTGTAGCACCCTTCTAGTAGAAGATGGGGAACGAGAGAAGGTTGTAGCCTTATGCTGGTGGGTGGCTACGTACTGGTATGAGTCTGCACTAGTACAAGATTGTAAACAAGTTTTTCTTATATTAAAAGAAGACAACAATAGGTGGTTTTTGTCCCGCATTGGGTTTCCACCTTAAATCTTGGTGTTCATGTGTGTTTCTCATGTGTGATGGTTTTTTCTATTATTACTGCACCTAGGTACTATTTATATGGTTAATTAAGTACTGATGTACTGATTAGAGATCAATATATGATGAATTAACTGAAGTATAAGTTTGTTAGATAAATGTTGGTTTCCTTAAATATAGTTGCGTGTACACGTGAGTTACCTTCATTGAAGTAGCGTATATAATTTTGAGTATGAAAGGAAAAATATTATTGATTTGAATAATATGATTCACCCCCCGTCTCAGTATTATTTCCAGCAATTGGAATCAGAGCAGGTCCTTTGGTAGAAGCTTGATCGCTTGAAGGAGATCCATAGAACAATGGGAAAGAAGCTAAAGAAGAAAGTGCCTCAGAAGAAGAAGACAACTCAAAGGAACAATGACAACAGGAGAGACAATTGGCCATTAGGTGGAAGCAAGTATTCAGATTCCAAATCACCTCAGATTGAAGATGGACAAGCAAATGAAGCATCAGGTACAAAGTTTTGGTCTTCTAGTGATACTTTTTTTTGTTCATGCAATATTGGAGATATTGGAAGTGATCATGAAAGAAACATAGAGACAGAAGTTAAAAGACTCACAGATAAAATTAGAGATCAATAAGGTCTATTCAACAAAAGGGAGTGTGCCTTCAAAGAAGAAGTTACCAAATTAAAATCTCAGATAGAGAGGAAAAAAAGAAAGGAAGCAGTACAAGGAAAAGGAAGATCAATGTCAAAAGCTACAGGATGAAGTGACATCATTAAGAAATGAAATAAATGATCAAAGCATAACAATCAAGAGACTTAAAGACAGATCCAGTTACTATGTAAGTCTTGAAGCTAAGATCCTCTCTCTAAAAGAAGATCTAGAAAATAAGTAGAATGAAGAACTACCTCAAGCAGATGAACAACAAGAAAATGAGATTCTGAAATTAGGGAAACAAGTGGAAGAAGGAAGAAAGGATGAAGAAATCTTGAAGAAGCAATATCTAGAAAAGGAAGAGAAATATCAAGTTGAGGTAAATATCTTAAAAGGTAAATTAGAAGAAAAGGATAAACTATTACGATTTCAAGACAATACTAAAATTTTGGATAATATTCTTAGTAGTCAAAGGTCTCCTACCATCAAAACTAGTCTTGTTTTCATGAATCTGTTGAAGGAGAATCTAGCTCACAAGGTGAGGCAAGGAACTCTAATGCAAAATCTTAAATGCTCAATAAGGAGATGAGAGGTCAACCCTATCAACAACCAAGGAAAGAATGTCTTCAAAGAAAATGTTTTACTCCTAACTATGGAAGTGATAGTCGGTTATTTCCTCTGATGAATAATGTTGAATGTTTTATATGTCATAATTTTGGACATGTTGCAGTGAGATGCAGAAGTAGAATGGTTCAAGACCATCACACAAAAGATCATCAGCTTCCAGGTACTTTAAGCGATATTTTTTTTCTTGCAATATGTTTGGTCACAAAGCCATTAACTGCTATAGAAGGAATATGAAACATGTAAGATGTTATGCTTGTAACAAGTTTGGACATATAGCAAAGGAATGCATGAGCGAATTTCATCCACCATACCAAAGGGAGAAAACATCATCACATTCGAAGATATGGAAGAAAAAGGAAGTACAGTCAGAGAGATGTGGCATAACAGAGTATACAGACATAACAAACTCAAAGGAAGCTAAAAGTATGAAACTTCGTAATTTCAATTCTCATACGCAGTTAGCATGAAGACAAGTTGCGTATATACGTGAGTTCGAAGCTGCATAGTTGCGTATATGGGGTTTTTTGAGGAAAAATTGGTGGGACAAACTAAAAATAAAAGGGTCTGATATGGTTTAGTTAGTTATCAAATATTTGTTATGTTTTGATTGATGATGAATACAGTTTGTGGATGTTATTTATAAGTGATTTTGATCCTCACAAGTTGTTGATAACTTGATGTATATCTGATTGATGATGATTCTTTGATACTTCTTACTGATATATGCAATGATCAGATCTGTCAGTGAACAAGTGGAACAGGTTTAGGGGGAGAATATGCTAGGCTTCTGATAAAGCATTTTTGGCATTATGTTTAGAAGTCTTTGGCACCTAATCAATGATGATGATGCTTATGTGGCTAAAGTTTTTAAATGATACATCTTTCTATGTGACGGTTATGAGTTGCCCATGATGAAATCTCAGATGATACTTGTATTTCTTAGGGTTACCTAGTTGTTATTCAGATTAGATGGATGATTGTGGATGAATTTTTTATGATGAGTTCTTACCTCATGATAATGGGTTGATACTCACATCTATTGATTATCATGGTTGATGCTTATTAGATGTGGGATTTTCCCTAGTGATGATACCTGGTTGATATATTAAGGGTTTTTGTGAAAGATCATACAGCTCTTGATGATGATGTGATGACTATGGTGTTTTCACATATGATATGATGTGAATGATTTTGTGTTACTGCTTGAAGATATGACATATGCTTAGTTGATTCATGGAAGGTTATGATAAGGCTCTTTCTACTAAGGAAATGAAGCAAGTTCATCTTGATGAGATCAAGAGGATGAGTTGATATCTATATACGACATACTTAGTCACAGGTTGATAATATTTACTTTCTCATATCTTCAGAACTGATGATGGACATATATAGGTTACAGGTCTGGATGTTGTTGACATATGCTTATGGTGCAGATTCTACATGGTGTATGATAGTTGCTGATGACTATCATGGTCTTGTTTAGATTGTTGGTCCTTGTTATAGATGTCATCATTTGATGTAAAGATCATGAAAAGACCTAATTTATAACCCCACTATTCATGGGAAAGATGATGTAATAATTTCTATTTCAGTCATGTATAAACAATTGGTATATCCCCACTTGGTTGGGTGGATGAGTCAAATTTGGTATATCCTTACTTGGTTGGGAGATGAATGTATATATGAGTCATTGGTTTAGGAAGGTCATACTCACATAGTTGAGTTATAGAGTCATGTTATTCTTTTAGAGAATATTTTTGCAGACTCTACATGTGCTCAGGGGGAGCATGGACAGTTTCAGTGCATCTCAGCAGGAGCTCAATCAGAGAATTCAACATGTACTCAGGGGGAGCATGGACAACATAATGTACATCAAAAGGGGAGAATATCTTGGTCCGCCCTTTGCCCTTGATGTCAAAGGGGGAGAGTGACTTGGTGTTGTGGTTTCCATCAAGTCCAAAGGGGGAGATTGTTGGCATTACGATACAGGTGTTGTCCTTGATGGCAACTCGCTCAGATGGAAGATCACGGTGTAGCATGTCAATAGAAAAGAATCACAGATTAGATTATAAAGAATGAAGAAAGAGAGGTATATGCAGGTTCACCTCCACCAAGTTGCGTATACATGCAGGTTCACTGAACACAAGTAGCGTATACGTACACATGCACTTTCATAGAAGGAAAAGCGTGTATATGTTGGAAAACTAAGTTTTTGGTTCGAGGTATTTGGTCCAAGGTATTTTGATCCATGGTATTGGTCCAAGGTATTTGGTTCGAGGTATTGACCCTAGGTATTTGGTCCAAGGTATTGGTCCTAAGTGGTTTTTATCCATGGGATTGAGAAAAGCCTAAAATTATATAAGGAGGAGCCAAGGTGTGAAAGTATCGAATATCTGATGATGTGTGAGATCTAGTATGTAGGTTATCAGCTTATGGTGCTTTGCTTGATCTAAACCAAGGATGAACCTTAGCTGTTGATGAAGGATAAGATCTAATGATGGATCGAGATCTTAAAGCTTGAAATGAATTATCATTATATGGTTTGATCATGTATAGTCTAGATCTGAATACTGATACATGTGTTATTATGTGAATGTTATGATCTGGGTATAACTAAAGTCTGGAATAGCTGCAAAATTATGAATTAATATTTGCAGATGTATACGTTGGTTGGCTTTGGTAAAAGTGCATATACACGCTGGTTCGGTTCATTAGAGTAGCATATACATTATGAGATATGATATTTGAGGTTACAGTTGGATCTGGCTATTGTTGTAGAATTCTGTGTTCTGCTCTGTGTTCTGGTGACTATGTTTTGATGACAATATACTAAATGTTCAGATTTATTGGTTGATTATGATTTGCTTCAGTGATGATGGGACTTCAGTGATTCAATTGTGGGTGATTCAGAGATTGCTGATTGAGTTTCAATGATTGGTCAATGCATATGTATTTGATGGTTGTATTGCAGTGGTGATTGACTTTAAGCTTCAATGTTGTTGATGGGTCCAGTATGAAATTGGATGAAAAGTGGCTTTCATATTATGGTGTTGTGTTCCAAGAGTATCTAGTCTAAAAATTTATGAAACGTAGTCCCTAGAGGAAGAGAGAAGGTCGTAGCCTTTTGTAGGTCGGTTCCTACGTACTGGTAAACATATTGGCTAGTACAAGAGCTAGGGGTTTGGAGCTCCCTTCTAGTAATAGCTGGAAAATGAGTAAATGTTGGAGCCTTTAGTAGGTTGGCGCCTACATAATAGTAAATGGATCAACTAGTACATGAGCTAGGGGGTTGTAGCTCCCTTCCAGTAGAAGCTGGAGAACGAGAGAAGGTTGTAGCCTTCTGCTGGTGGGTGCCTGCGTACTAGTATGAGTCGGCACCAGTACAAGATTGTAAACGGGTTTTTCTTATATTAAAAGAAGACAACAACAGGTGGTTTTTGTCCCGCATTGGGTTTCCACCTTAAATCTTGGTGTTCATGTGTGTGTCTCATGTATGATGGTTTGTTCTGTTATTACTGCACCTGGTTACTATTTATATGGTTAATTAAGTACTGATGCATTGGTTAAACATCAACATATGATGAATTAACTGAATCATAAGTCTGCTGGATATACGTTGCTTGCCTTAAATATAGTTGTGTGTACATGCGAGTTACCTTCATTGAAATAACATATATAATTTTGAGTATGAAAGGAAAAAGATTATTGATTTGACTAATACTGATTCACCCCCCTTCTTAGTATTATTTCCAACAATTTTATGATGAATTATTAAATGTAAGAATAGATAAATCTACGAAAAATCATAAGAAAAAAATATTACTGTAAAAAACTATTAAAAAAATCAACAAATTTGAGATACTTACACAATGAACATATGTTTTGAGTCAAAATATTATTTATAAGAAATTAAATATATTTTCTAATTATTTAAATTCTATTGTTAAATTTTCAATAACTAATCCATTTTGATTTTCTAACCTAACCATTTTATTTTTCTTTTTAGAAATACAATATATGTGTGCAACGGATATGTAATAATTGAAATATATATATAGAGAATAGTAGTAGTGCATGGTTTTTTTTCCAAAAATGGCTAGAATTGTTTCTTATTTATTAAATTAAAAAATAGCCCATTTTAAGCGTTGTAGTGCTTAGTTTTTTACATATGAAATAGAATTTTGACCAATCTGAAGTACTTATATAATAATATATATATATAATAAATATAATATATTATATATATATATAATGATATATATATATATATATGATTATGTGAATGTAATGTGTGCTAATAATGTATTTAATTTGCATTAAAAAACTATCTCATTGAGTGGAGTGACCAATTTTAAATAGTTAAATATTGAATAATAGCAAAATGTTCTCTTACTTATTTATTATACTTTTTTCATGTTTTTAGTTTTCTATAGTTTTTTCCATTTTCCTAACTTACAAATATAAAGTGTTTTAACATTTTTTTCCTTCACAATTTCAATGGATTTCCCTTTTTAATATTTGGACCTTAGTCAACAATTTTTGAGAGAAGCATTCCCAATAGCATTTGTCACTACACCAATTTAACTTATGTAAGTATCTCATTCAACAATCTTAAAAGTAAAATCTTACAGATCTGTGGTCTTATTGGACAACAAGCATTGTAAAGTGAAAGAAACAAAAGGATTTGGGCATTTATTTTAACAAGATTCCAAGTTCCATCCATGGATATGGGGCCAACTTGAAGTGATTGCAAATAAAATTCAATCTATTAGTAATATCTTGAGTGGTTCAATACCATTAGATTTTATGATGGTTTAATATCATTAGATTTAACTCTCATGAACCATCATTGAACCATGATTAGTAGTTCACTCTCTTTGCAAGCCTTAACATCAAATAAAGAGACAAATTGAACATAATTTGATATGGTATGTTGAAAATGTTGAAAAATATATAGAAATACAATGGTATGAATTTTTCTCATGACAATGCACTCTTTTGGATAATAATGAGGAGTGAATAATATTTGCATTAAGAATACGAAGTCTTTAGAGTCTTTCATTCAAAGAGTCTACACAAAACAAAATATAACCCATAGTGAGTTGTTGATGATTCCCTTGTCTGCCTTCAATGCAAGGTTTCATAGTCTATTTCCTTACGTCACTATAATCAATCTCCATGGTTGGAATTTAGATACATATTAACTTACTCCTATATATAACTACCCCTTCATATTTAATTTCAATATATGCATATTGAGAATCCCTTAAAAATTTTGAAAGATATGTTGGATGGTATACTTATAATTACTTCAAAGAACCAACCCAATAGTTGTAATGTCTACAATTGTTCTTGAAAAGTCTTGTTCAGCTTATTCAATTCACCCAAAACATTGACCAACATAAGAAAACAAAACTAAATAGAGTAAATGTGTGCCTTATCAAACCGTGATGAAGTTTTCCTTTCATTTTCCCACAAAGTTAAAATTGTTGGCATAAGCTTCACAGGTATTATAATAACTTCTCTCCTAAACAATGATCTCACTAATTGTATCAACAAAATGTCAAGGACATCAATTTTCATCACTTCAAACAAATCATTAAGTTCATTACTTCGTATTAGTGAGTTTCAAACCCATAAATACACTTTGTTTGCAATTTTTTCAACATATAATAACTCAGGTACTTTCTTAGAAGCATTTGTTGCTTCTAAAAACTCATCATGAGAAACACAATGAACTGTAATAAGGTTTGGTGTTTCTTCTTTAAAATATGAGACACAATATTTTTATGTCTAATCATTGTTGAAGCTCCATCGATAGAAATAGTTGCTAAATTTTTATCATGAAAGCCTATAACATTTATTAACTGGTTGACACTATCATATATTATTTTTTATTTTCAATCTATTACATTCTTGAGCTTCATAAGCTATATTATAGGTGGATTGGGACTCTTTAAATCTAAATAGGTTGTATAAATAGCAAGGTGGTGTTTTAAGATGCAATGAGTGCTTTCATTAATCATTAACAAAAATAAAGGATTTTCCAACATCTTTTTTATCTAGATAACCTCAAGATGTCTCGATATGTGATATATAAATCCATCTGAAAATTGTGATTTGTGTATGAATATTTTATTTTAGATATTGCATGTATGGTATTTTTGCATCTATGAAAAATTTACAATTCTTTTCATACTTTGATAAAGATAAATTTTCTCACTAAACAAATTATAATATTTTCATTGTGGTAATCACTCCCTTATTTTCATCTTCCATGTGTTTAATATGATCTTGAAGTGGATTCATTTCTCTCTCTCTCATGCACTAATTCGTCTTGCCTCATCTTCTTTATATACAAGTGGTTTTTAATGAGTAACAAGAGCATTATGTTTTAATGCTTACAACCATTCCCGAATCCCCATGGTCCACTAATCCTATAATTCTTATAATAAGTGCATTTGATAGTGATTGCATCATTATGCATTAATAATTGAACCAATCAATTTTTTTTTGTGCTTCAATTTTCTTTTCATCAACTCTCTCTTCTTCAACTTCATTTTTTGTGTTTATAGATTATTATAAGAAAAACTTCCAAAATCTTCATACAATTGTTGTCCCAATTAAGTCTTATCAGTTAATTTAGGTGTTTCTCAATTGTTTTTAGGAATGGAAATTTTGTTTTATCCCATCATACATTTATGTAAATAGTTACTTACATTTTTCTCTTTTGAAACATGCTTGTATACACCTATATATAAATTAATATAATTGAAATCCAATAGTTATCAAAGTATCTCCCCCAAAAAGACCGCCATAATATAATATATATATAAAAATATAAACCTCCTCAGTTATAATCCATAATCATAACAACACATAAAATATAAAAATTTAATGAATGCTTTATATAATTTAATTATAATTAATTAAATAATTTTAAAAATTATTTTAAGCTAAAGTTATTATGAATTATAATTTATGTATTTAATAGTTAATATAATTAGATGTATGTGTATATATATATGTATTATGTAATATATATATATATATATATATTATATAATATATATATATATATATATATATATATATTATAATATTTCATGGATTAGTTTATAGAATGTTTGTACTAGGAAGAAGAAGGGATCACTTCTTGCAGGCTCAATCACGGGGCTTGTCCCTTATACTGTTGAGAGAATTAAACATGTGACTTCTCAATAGCAAAGGTGCTTTAACGATGGAGACTTGACCACTTAAGCTAATCGTTGAAGTTAAATAGAATGTGTATTATGATTAGAGAGTATCTATTTTTCTTTCTAGAACAATTGATCTGTTCATGGATATATTTTACATGTTTTAAGAAAGCAAAATCCTCTATATTATGCCAACATAGCATTGGGAAGAAGGGATTAGAAAAAAATATAAAAGTTATGACAAACAAATCACTCACAAAATTATAGAAAACAAAATACGCATGACACATATGAGATTTGATGTGTACAAAGAGAAAGGGATGTCCCACTTGTTGGTAGAAAACATATCATAGGGAAAACACAATGGTATGGAACACATAAATAGTCCAAACTTTCCTTTTTCTCAATACCAACACTTTGAAATCAATTAGTAGTTATGACCTAAAAATATCTTTAAGTTGAATTTCTACAATAAACATGCCAAAACCAACTAGAAAAGGAATAATGAGACTTTTTTTTTTTGAATATAAGTTGTCGTCTTAAACGTAACACAACACACAAATGATAGACCCATAAAAGGCTAATATATTGCAACAACCTCCAAAACAAATCAAAGATTGTGTCAGTAACTTGTGAGTTCATAGTAACAATGCATATCAATCCAACAATGAGTATGAGATCACTTTGAAAGTAGATTGTTTGTTGATTATAAATTTGGTTTATCAATGAGAATGGTTAATCAATTACGAGATTAATAGGAAATAATTCACTAGAAGATGCAATTTAAGGTCACTTGAATGAGTTAGGGGACATGATGACAATAATCATATACTAGTAAATATGGAATTTGTGAATCACACTAGTTTAGATAGAGAAGAGGCTTGCCTTGACTAAGTGCACTTCATATAAAATTATTGGTGTTCGTGGTGGGTTATTGCTTTGTTGCTCATGGGATTGCTTACTTTGATGTTGATAGAATGGATTTCGATCCAAATGAAGAGATGCTTCCTATAAATTCCCTTACAATGTTCGAAAAACTAGGATGAATAAAAAATAGGTCCTTGGCCAACTAGAAATAGATATTTTGAAAGAAGGAGAAATAGGTTTGCGTTTTGTTGGTATCTTCTTATCTTTGAACTATGAGAAGTCTTTTGGATGACATCTCCCTTCACTTAGAAAGAAGGAATTTGGGTACATGATGAGTGCACTAAGGATTGATTGCAAATTACAATTGGTATCCTGTCTATTTTGACCACCATTTTTTCCTTAGACTTTTATCTCATTGCTTGTAACCATGTGAAACGTTGATAATTCACGATGATATCTATGATTCAAATATATGATTTTTGATTAAGTGAATTCAAATTTTGAATGAGCTTATTGTAACAAGATGATTGTTTTCACCATCAAAGCACCTTGTGGCCCTTACTCATATCTATGCTTCTACACCATTCATCAATGTTCCAAACACCTTAAAACCCTTAGAGGTTGAAAATTAATAGAGCAGAGGATGGAGATCCACTGAAGCAAAGTGGATTCAACACTAAACACACTTGTAGAGCAAAGTTGAATCATCAATGTATTATGGCCCATATGAATTGGGAATTGGGAATTTAAATGAGTGTCATGAACAATCATGTAGTGGCTTGATTCAACTAATGCATTATAGCTAATTATAAACTTAGTAATAGCTTATAAATAGCTATTAAAAATTATAATGGGTACCTTACACACAAGTGAACATAAATTTGATGGTTTTAAAATTGTGATGCACGCTTGATATATTAGATTTTGTATTTTGTATCTACTTATCAAATATACTGTTAGACAAGAAATAAGTTCCACAAACCATCAAATATTAGCCTTAGTTTCGTGTACATACTTAAAGCTAATAATAAACTATTAATGAATAAAGTTATTGATATATCTAACTTACAAACTATATATACAATTAGTAAAGTTATTGGTATAACCAGAGGGAAAAGTCAATCTACCTTAGCATGAGTTCGGGGAAGGATAAGATTAGGAGTTGTCTATAATGCGACTTTTTGGAGATTCCGGTGACGGAATTCGGCGGAAGAAATGAGGTTAAATCTTGATTTTTAGCAGTTAAAATGGTTTTTTAACTGCATATTTGGATTCAGCGCCCTGAAAAACCCCTGGGAGCCATTGATTGTGCAGAAACTAGCTATCAAACTTGGGATTCCAATGAATTGCTGCCGGATTTTGACCGGAAAAATCCGGTGGAAATACTTTCAAAAAGTCACGTTATAGACTACTGCATAAGATTATGGTGTAAGTTCATTCACCAAAAGAAAAGAGGCTTAGGCATAGATTGATTGCTAAAATGCCTAAATAACATTCCACTTACCAACTAGAAAGTAGTTTAAATAACTTTAAAGACACCTTTAAACTGGCTAACATGTGACTTTCAAACCACATATACTCTTAATATTATTGTGCCGACTATTTTTTTTAATAAAATGAACCTTCCATCCCATCACCTTTTTAATATCTTTTCGAGACAAGGAAGTCAATTAATCATGATGGTTTCGCAGAGGATTACTATAAATAGTAATCACGACGGTTTCGCCATGGTTTTTTATTTTCAAATTAATATCACCGTTTCAACCTAGTTTTTTATTTTCAAATTCTAGTAACGTATTCAGACACGGGGCATGTGGTCGCCTTGGATAATCAATCCATACAGTCCACGTCTCCCACACACCGATTCCTGGTTTATTTCTGTCTCAGCTTATCCATCGTACATTAATAAAAGGCGGCTCACAGGATCATCCTGTGCACTATCACTCTGAGCACTTTGATCCTTCGACCCTGTAGCCAATCTTTCTAGGTTAGACTCGAGAATGTGGAGCTCCAGGGACTCGATCTGCCGTTCTATATGTCTACTGCAGTTTATTTTTCTGCTATGGACGTCTGTCACGGCCAATGATGGTAAGTTTCTGTTCCCATAAATTTAATTATCTCTGTAAAGCTCTGTACTTGACGTTGCCCTGTTTTTTGGTTTGAAGGTCTGCTTCCTAATGGAGACTTTGAGTTGGCTCCCAACCCGAAAGACATGAAAGGCACGGTCGTCCTAGGACGAGACTCGATACCAAAGTGGCGCAGCAAAGGATTCGTTGAATACATAACTTCTGGACACCAGCAGCGTGATATGTTAGTGGCCGTCCCCGAAGGGGCTCACGCTGTGAGGCTGGGAAACGAGGCGTCCATCAGCCAGGGGATCAAGCTCAGGCGGGGCTCATATTACTCCCTTACATTTAGTGCTGCGCGGACCTGCGGACAGTCTGAGATGTTGAATGTTTCCGTTCCTCCATTCTCGGGAAACATATCCATCCAGACAGTTTACAGTATCAACGGCTGGGATGCCTATGCTTGGGCATTCAGGGCTCCCTCTGATTTAGTCGATGTCATTCTTTACAACCCTGGCGTCGAAGAAGATCCGGCTTGTGGACCTGTTCTAGACGCAGTGGCCATCAAGGAGATCGTTACCCCGAAGTTCACAAAATGTAATCTAGCTTGGCTTCTTGATTTCTTGCATTGCTGGTTTCTTGATTTAGTGCTTTCTTGGTTTCTTGATTTTTATTTTGGAGATGGTTCCAACTTCCCCCTAAGTTCACAGAATGTAATCTAGCTTGGCTTCTTGATTTCTTGCTTTGCTGGTTTCTCGATTTAGTGCTTTCTTGGTTTCTTGATTTTTATTTTGGAGATGGTTCCCCCGAAGTTCACACAGGCTTGGCTTCTTGATCTGCTGGTTTCTTGATTTAGTGCTTTCTCGGTTTTTTTATTTTGATTTTGTGCAGGGAATCTGATTAAGAATGGAGATTTCGAAGAGGGACCTTACATGTTCCCAAGTTCGAACTCTGGCGTGCTCCTCCCTCCCAATGTTAATGATGCCGTCTCTCCTCTGCCGGGTTGGATCATGGATTCCCTTAAAGCCGTCAAATACATTGATGCCGAGCATTATGCTGTCCCGCAGGGCAGGAGAGCCGTAGAACTCGTCGGTGGTAAGGAAAGCGCCATGTCTCAGATCGTGAGAACGATTCCGGGCAAACTCTACCGCCTGAGCTTTGCGGTCGGAGATGCCAGGAACACCTGTAAGGGGAGTATGACTGTGGAGGCCTTTGCTGGAAAGGAGACGGTCAAAGTTCCCTTCGAATCGAAGGGAGCAGGAACCTTCAAGGCTGCAACGCTCGCATTCACGGCAATCTCTCCCAGGACCCGTGTTCTGTTCTTCAGCGAATTTTATACCACGAGAAGTGATGACGTCAGTACTTTGTGTGGTCCAGTGATAGATGAAGTGAAACTCTTTCTTCTTCGTTGAGCTTTCTATATGTACCTGCAAATTTGTTTTTACTTATGCGTACTGTATGTATGCATCTGATTAGGATTAGTGTTTCTGATCTGACAGCTTAAACATAGTATTCGGTTTTGCTTATGCGTACTTTATGTATGCATCTGATTAGGATTAGTGTGTCTGATCTGACAGCTTAAACATAGGAGAGATTGAAAATGCTTGTATTTGAGAACAGTAGGACATGTTTGGCTCCATCCACGGTACAATCCCGCTGGACTATTTAGACTCGGTATAGATTCAACTTGATACTAGCCCGAGCTCCTCAGTGAAGGCGAGGAACCAGGATTTTGATTAGTAACTGTTAGACGTAATAATAATGTATGTTTCCACATTGATTGTTATGTTTTCCCTATGGATTTTGTGTAACATAATTTTCGGTGTTGTGTCCAGCAGCGCTCTTGCTTTTTTCTATGCTTCTACTGCCCTTACTACTACCCAGCAAGAAAATTTATGGTGCTGCCCCCATATGGCATTTTGCAAGTAAATGTGGATGTTATAACGCCAAACGCTTCTGTTACCAGTCTGGTTTTATCGGAGTGGCTCCATTTCATTAATTTATGTATTTTTTTTCCTTTTAATTTAATTTAGACGTGTGGGCGCATTTATTGCATAAACCGTCTTGGGTTTTTTATATAATAAGAGGACAGTCAAACCTAATTTGAAAACTAAGTCCTCGTCTGGCGGAGGAATTGCCCGGACCGTCACTTAGGAATTGCCCACTGGCAAAGAAAAATTTAAAAGATTTTGTAGAAGCAGGAGTAGAATCATGTTTTCAAAAAAGTTTACATTGAATTTTAACTATTTTTATTTGATTTACACAAATTCTTACAGGATTTTTTTCAAAATATGATCAGAATTTCCATAATTTCCAGGGCCAAAAAGCTATTGTTAGACTATGGAGAAAACAAAAGCACCTCTTCTAACAATACTGTAAATTTTCCTAGAAAATAATGAAAATGCTAAATCTATTTATACTCTAAAAACAAACTTCAAACACTCCTAAATCAGATTTTTTTTAGAAAAATATCTTGCTCCGTAAATAACTACAGAAAACAAAACGTACGCACTAAAAAATGCAATCTGAACGGACTTGAAGTAAAAAATACAGCCAAAATTTTTGTTTGAAGTATGTAATTTGCAAAAATTTAAATGTTTTAAGAATAAGTCTCCATTAAATTTTGCTACTCCTTAAACAACGCAGTGGTCTATAATGCGACTTTTTGAAAGTTTTTCCGGCGGATTTTTCCGGTCAAAATCCGGCAGCAATTTATTGGAATCCCAAGTTTGATAGCTAGTTTTTGCACAATCAATGGCTCCCAGGGGTTTTTCAGGGCGCTGAATCCAAATATGCAGTTAAAAAACCATTTTAACTGCTTAAAAATCAAGATTTTAACTCATTTCTTCCGCCGGATTCCGTCACCGGAATCTCCAAAAAGTCGCATTATAGACAACTCCTTAAACAACACCGAAAACAAAACGTACGCACTAAAAATGCAATCTGAACAGACTTGAAGTAAAAAATGCAGCTAAAAATTTTGATTGAAGTATGTAATTTGCAAAAGTTTAAATGTTAATGCTGTTAATTATAATGGGTGGCGTTTTTATTTAAAAATTTGGAAGTTTTTTATAATTTTTTTAAATAGTGGGAAAATTTAATAGAGTTTAATTTTCAGATTAACAATAGTGAGAGAATTTATCAATGTTTAATTGTTAAATCAATGTTTAATCGTCAAATCAACAATAGGGATAATTATTACTAGTTGCTATCTGCAAATGTATCGTCAAATCAACAATAGGGATAATTATTACTAGTTGCTATCTGCAAATGTAGATTGACTCATTATTGTTATTCAGAAATCACCTAAAAAGTTGGTAGTTCATAAGGAAAGATGCTTTCACTCTCGTGAAATACTTATAAATTTTGGATCAATACCCAATTATATTGAAAGAAAACTTGCTTTAAATAAGAAACAAATTTTTTTGAGACATATTTTATAAGAAAAAAAAAGTTTTAAGATATACTCTAGTCTGAAAACATTTTCTATACTCTACATAATTATTCCCAAAAACAATAAATTAGAAATGTAATTTCCATAAATTAAAAATGTAATGTAATTTCAAAAAGCTGAAACTTATATACCAAAATCAAAATCATAAAATTTATATACTCAAATTGCTAAAACTTGTAAACCCAAAATTGAATCATAAAATACTCAAAATTGTACGAAAAAAAAATCTATTAATTAAATTATACCTTGGCAAAATAATAAAGTCTCAAAAATTTCCTGTTCACTATCTGATTATAAACACATTTATATACCAAAATCAAAATCATAAAACTTATATACTCAAATTGCTAAAACTTCTAAACCCAAAATTGTACGAAAAAAATCTATTAATTAAACTATACTTGTGTAAAATAAAAAAATCTCTAAAATTTCCCGTCACTATCCAATTATAAACACATTTATATACCAAAATCAAAATCATAAAACTTATATACTCAAATTGCTAAAACTTATAAACCCAAAATTGAATTATAAAATATTCAAAATTTATGGAAAAAAAATCTATTAATTAAACTATACCTTTGCAAAATAAAAAAGTCTTAAAAATTCCCAGATCATTGTCCAATTGAACACATTTATATACCAAAACTAAAATCATAAAACTTATATATTCATTGCTAAAACTTATAAACCCAAAATTGATTCATAAAATACTCAAAATTTACAATTTTTTTTTAATTAACTTATACCTTTGCAAAATAAAGAAGTCTCAAAAATTTCCACTGTCCAATTATAAACACATTTATATACCAAAATCAAAATCATAAAATTATATATACTCAAATAAAATTATATATACTCAAATGACTAAAACTTATAAATCCTAAATTCAATCATAAAATACTCAAAAAAAAATCTATTAATTAAACTATACCTATGCAAAATAAAAAAGTCTCTAAAATTTCTTTGTCACTGTCCAATTATAAACACACATTTATACCAAAATCAAAATCATAGAACTTATATGCTCAAATTGCTAAAAACTTATAAACCCAAAATTGAATCTCAAAATTTAAAAGATAAAATAAATCTATTAATTAAACTCTACTTTGCAAAATAAAAAAATCTTGAAATAAAAAATCTTGAAAATTTCCCGGTCACTTGTCCAATTATAAACACATGCTTCGAATAAACAAAGTTGGTTACATAATTTATAAATCTTTCTTGTTAGTAGTTACAGTTCTAATTAGTGTGATCCAATAAAGCTCTAAGCACCAGAATTTCTATATTTAATGAAGTTTCCATCGATAGTGGTACGGTAAGATGGCTTTCTGATTAATCTACCAGCAGAATCTGAACCTGAAATTCAAAATGTAATGTCATCGCATAGAAACCTTTGTTCCCTTCCAGCGCCTTAACCAAAAAAATAAAATAAGGTGGCATTTGCTTTTGGATTCTAGCAACCTTTCGTCAAAATATTTTATCGGCTTCTTCACTTTCAGCGACGAGGAGTGCTTAAGTCTTCTCTATTTAGACGAGCCCCGGCTTGTGCACGCTTCTTCAGCTTTCCGTCAGCGACCCTATCCTTCGGGTACGAAAATCCATGGCAAATTTATTGAAATTCTCACCCTGCTTATTAAAGATTTCTTCGATGTGTTGCCAAAAAAAGGACATTACTTTAATATCACTGGCATTAAATTACTTTAAAAACCATCGCATTCAACATAATCATAACGCGTAGTCTAACGAGAAGTTGTCAGATTGGAAAATTCTGTTATATTTAAAGAAAATTTAGTAAAATTTTTTGTAAATCCAAGTTATAGCCGTTAAATTTTAAAATTTTAGGTGTCCTAGATGCGTGCTGAATCCATTTCCATCATCAAAAACACAATTCAAACATTGTTTCTATAAGATTTTTTGAAATTTTTTTCCCGGATTTCGACCACTTTTAACCGTCCAACCAATTCCTCCACCTCGTTAAACTACTCCTAATTATAAAAACAGAAAAAGGTAAACTCACTCTTTCTTTTTTTAACACCTATTTTCCTTCTCCGGTTAGTGAGGAATTTAGGAGGTAATATTTACATGGTAAATATATTACAATAGGCTTCCAAAGAGTAGACATGTTACAATAGGCTCCAAAGAATAGACATGCTATAACTCAGAATGTAGGGAGGCTTACAACACTAGGCAATTCCTATTTCCAACTCTATTGAAATATAAATGCGTTTGACATACAAGGAGAATAGGAGTTGCCTTACTGCTAACATGCCAAAGTTAACTTTGAGGAAAATATAAATGCAAGACAACTGCTATTTCCCTCACATGTCAGACTGCATTTATACTTTAATAGAGTTGAAAATAAAAACCACCTACAAGGCTCCGTAGGCTCCTGCGGGAAGGAAATATTATAACTTGGAATGTAGAGAAAATGACAACAATCCGACCAACCACTCGATCTCGATCTACACACCTGACAGAGCAAGGTACGGTGCGGTCCGGCATCCCTTGGAGTTCGGGAAAGGTAATTGATTGTCACAATATATATACAGCGTTCTGATGGGTATTAAATGAGTGGTTGTTGGAGTTTAGTAAATTATTGGGAAAGGTGACTAACTGTTCGTAATAAATATACAATTAGTTAATGGGTATTAAATAAGTCAGGCTGTTTAACTATGAGATAACTAACCTACCAAAATCCAAAATAAACCTTTACTATGGGATAATGGACCTACCAAAATCCATAATAAACATTAACAAATTAGTTACCTGTGTATTAAAGTTAATTAAAGTTAACTTTATATGTTCTAACCCTTCAAATATGGGCCTCTGGACCTACCAAAATCCATAATAAACATTAACAAATTAGTTACCTGTGTATTAAAGTTAATTAAAGTTAACTTTATATGTTCTAACCCTTCAAATATGGGCCTCTGGTTTTTTTTGATTCGGGGAGCGAATCTGATTAAGAATGGAAAGTTCGAAGTGGGGCCTGACATGTTCGCAAAGCTCGAAAACTGGCGTGCTTCCAAGTTCCCCCCCTAAAACTAAAAATTATAAGATTTAAAATAATACATTTTTATATTTATCAATGTATTAACTCCAAACTCATGGGTGTATAACCTTCAATGCGTTATGGAAGATGTAAATAGTATTGCCCCTTCGGTGTTATTATATTAGGTTTTAGTCAGAATTTACTATTTGATAACTAAAAATCAAAATTCTTTTATTTTTTATTGGCTCTCATTAATTATATATATAAAAATATTATAAAATTAATAATTTTATAGGAAAGTATATTTAAGAATTTATTTTTTACCTATGTTTTAATTAATATAATTAAATTACATGTATAATTTTTTGCTTGGCAAGTTATTTGAATCTTGAGATGATTATAAGTTTAAATTTTGGTTCGAGAAATCTTAACTTATTGGCATTTAAGTCATTAAAGTCATCGGAATCGCACATCTTAACCCACACACCTGATTAGGGCACAAAGAGTTTCCAATGGATGATCTTCACATCATGGAGTGACTTTATAGTACACCGTCTAATTCTATGCCAGTTAGGCTAAATTACATTTAAAAATTGGCTATAAATAAAATAATAAATATTATTTTTGTTAATTTGATTCACTAAAATCTGAAATTAAAATTTATGGTTTTCATAATAATTCATAAACACAATCATTGTTAATTAAGCTGGCCCATAAACCATAATAAAGAATATATATTAATATAATTTAAATATAAATTTAATCTCCTCAAAAATGCAATATTGTTTTTATATTCAATTTACAATATAAAAGTGAGAAAATACTATATTGTAATATTATGTAAATTTTTTTAATATAAATTGGTTATAATATATGAACAATAATATTGATATTATTCATTTTAAAATGTTAAATTGAAAATGGACAAATTCAATAGAGAAAAATGAGCTAAGAAGAAAATAAATAAAAAAAGAGTAGAAATTGAAAGCCTAATTATAATAAGATTGGTAATTGTAAATTTGCATAATCCATGGTTCAAAGTGTTGTTGTTATTCTAGAATTCTCTATTTCCACAATCTATTATTATTTCTGGTTGTGCACATGCTTCCTCTGCAACTCCCCACTACACACAATGAAAACCACTTCCGCACAATTTCTTGCACACCTAAGTACTTTCTGCAAAATGAAAACTTCTTCTACGCCTTTAAAGAAACATGATAAGACAACAAAAAATAATTAAATAATGATAAACTGAAACTTTTACCAAAAGACATAATAGATGGTGGCAAACTTAAACTTACGCAATAAGCTTTTAGAAGTGTTGTAGTCATACCAAAATGGCTTTGTGTTTTTTTTGTTATTTATTTATTAATTTCTGCACAATTATGTGAAGACTGCGGGAGAAAAGATATGCCTACAAGAGTTTGTGTTATTTTCTCTGCACAGAAAATACTCGCATACACTTTCTCCTAAGCTCTCTTTCTCTACCTACCAAAAAAGAGTTTTTTTTGTGAAGAACCAAAAGGCATTTTCAAATTAATGCTCCAGAGCGAAGTAGACCATGAGATCCAAAGCCATGGACACACCAGCATTGTTTGTGAAGTTTTTGTTTTTTCCAAAAACAATAAAGCTTCTAACAGTTAGGTTTTAACATGTCACTAACGCAGTAATGGTTCAAACTGTTGTTTTATTACATTTATACATAAATATTTTTTTAATTTACAGTTTTATTGGCAATTGGATGCAATAACTGGTTGGCCATAATCAATTTCACTCTAAGGTGTGGAAGAAACTTTTACAGTGTAAAGTGGGGACTTGCCAGAATGGTGTTGAAGAAGTATAATGAAAGTTTCTCTGCATTCTGCACAATAAAACCTTTGCCATTTACTCTTTGTTTGTTTCTAGTTTGTTGTTAGTTATAACTCTATCATAGCAACTCTCTAATGGTGTTTATTCACCATATTTTTATTCCGTCCAGTAACGCTTTAATCAATCTAATCCTTTTGACTCTTCCATCAACACACTCAACTATGACGTAAACTCTATGCAGTTATCACTCTTGGTTGATATAGCATTTGGTTATAGATGGTGTGGTTCTTTATTTCTTTTTGACCAAATTTAGATTGCATTGATAACTTGTTATTCTTGTTGATAAATAATATTTTGGAAGGGAGTTGAGATTTAATTATTGCTATGTGTATTTTTCAAATTTTAATTTAGTGTTTTTTCATGTAATTGTGATAATTTGTTTGATAATAAGTTTAGGAGTTGTTTATAATGTGATTTTTTGGAGATTTCGGTGAGGGAATCCGGCGAAAGAAATTGAGGTTAAATCTTGATTTGTTCCAGTTAAAATGGTTTTTTAACGGCATATTTGGATTCAACACCTGAAAAACCCCTGGGACACTTTGATTGTGCAGAAACTAACGCTTTGATTGTGCATAAACTAGCTATCAAACTTGCGATTCAAATAAATTGCTGCCGGATTTTGACCGGAAAAAACCACCGAAAAAGCTTTCAAAAAGTCTCATTATAGACAATTGCATAAGTTTATGTTTATTTTTTATACATACACATTAACATGCTTTTGACATTATTGTTATATTATCATTGTAAATTAGATTGACTATATCGACACACAAAGCATGAATCAACCTCTAAAGGTGGATACAAAGCATATAAGCATTGTTTTAATAAATTTGATTTACGTAATTTTGAGTTTATGTTAATTATAGATTTGGGTATTTAATATATATAAATTTGTTTGAAGAGATCTTTTCCGTAGGCATCATATCGAATAATTTCTTTGAGCCAACATTTCGAACAATTTATTGTGGTTCATCATCGGGAAAAGGTTAATTATTCAATGTGATCTCTCTAGAAAAAAATCTCTTCAAAACATTATGGATCACATAAGTCTAAACTTAGAAATATATGATATTAGTAAGTTTATGTTCATTATAAATGTGGATATTTAATATAGTTGGAATTTGATTAATTGAATAAGAAGTTACATTTTGCTTATCTCGGAATTTGAACAATATTGGATTTATGTTCAACCATAAATATAGTTGGATGCTATCATCCATATAGTTGTTGATATATTGTGTGGAGTGTAAAGGTGTGGAGGAAGATATTTTTGTATCAATGTTATGGAAATTAACAATAAAACTTAGATTTCTATGAGCATTGTTTTCTTTAAATGTATCAGTAACCCTAAGCACTCTGCACAATGTATCAACAATTATAAGCATGATTTCTATAGCATCTAACTATATTTATGGATGAACATAAATCATGAAAGACACATTTATCAAATCCATACAATTAAAGCATGCACCATGACACACAAAACATGAATCAACACTCCAAGGTGGATATAAAGCACACAAGCATAGTTTTAATAAATTTGATTTACAAAATTTTATGTTAATTATATATTTGGATATTTAATATATATGAATTAAGTAAGTTTGTGTTAATTATAAATTTGGATATTTAGTATAGTTGGAATTTAATTAATTGAATAAGAAGTTACATTGCGCTTCTTTGAGCATTGCCTATAGTTGTTCATACATTGCTTCACATTGTTTTCTTTAAGTGTATCAACCCCCCAATATATATGAAAATCAGTAAGTTTATGTTAATTATAAACTTGGATATTTAATATATATGAAATTAGTAAGTTTATGTTAATTATAAGTTTAGATATTTAATATAGTTGAAATTTGATTATTCTAATATAAAGTACAAAGAATTGATTTAATAAATTTGATTTACATAATTTCGAGTTTATGCTAATTTATAGACTTTGATATTTAATATATATGAAATTAGTAAGGTTATGTTAGTTTTCTTCCTCACAAAGTAAATTCATTTATTCCTTAAGCATTCATCTATAAATGAGACAGTCTCTTTGACCTCATAGAACCATAGGATAATCTTACCCATTTTTTCCTCCCATATAAATAATGTTCACAGAGATAAATATTCAAAGAGAAATTAGACATACCTTCTACCATACAATTACCATGTAGTACTAAAAGACCCATTTCTTCGATTGGCCTAGTCTTTGATGCCACATAACATTTTTTTCTCTAGAGGATTTAATTTTTTCCTTCTTTTTGCTCCACTCTCAGGAATAGTGATTCCCAATAGCTTGTACAAAGTCTCAATTTGAAATCCTCTCAACAATACCATTACTCCTCAAGCCATGTTATAGGTATCTTTTTGAAATAATGTTTTTATACTTGCATCACTCATCTTGATTAGAGAATTAAAATTTCTAGCCAATCTTAGGATATGCAGAATGCCAAGGAGTGTTCAAATCCTTCCACCCATGAGCTTCACCTTTACTTTTTATCATATTATTACTCTAGATGTCGAGTAATCTCCTAAGAAAACATCACCACCATCATATCTATCATACTCGAAAAACCACTACCTATGAGGAGTCTTATGAAAGGATGCACCTAAGTTGACTAACCATGTATCATTATCTACATGTGTACTTGTAGAAGCCAAATACACATTCCCTCCTTCAATTGAGGAGTTTTTTTCTTGTAGAAGGAACATCATTAGATCATTTTCCTTTGTTAGTAATTTTGGATAGTATAGTCTTTATTGTAATGTCTTTCTTTTCACATCTCTAATATGGCTTTACAAATTTTCTTGGAGACATAAATCTTCCTCTAGATTGCTATCTCCTATTTGAGGACTTATTTTTATTTTTATTCTAGGGGATTCCTCTTATAGACAAGGCATATTTGTTCTGAATTTCCATATTTTCCCCTCTCATCTTCTCTAACAACAAGGATGAGACTATATCGTTAAAAAATAAAATAGTTGCATTGCTACCTATGGAAACAACCAACTATTCCTCGAGTCTGGTAAAGGATACACCAAATTGATACACTTATACTCATATGAAATCTTATAGCAATAGATAAAAACTGACTTAACACATTATTGAAGGAATTTAGATGTTATTCCATTGAGCCTCCATCCTTCATCCTCAGGTTATAAATTTTTTTTCCATAGGAACAATTTTTTCGACTAATACAAAGTCCCTAACTTGTTCCACAATGCATTTACCATAGCTTCTCTTGAAACATCTAGTGATACTAAACCTGAGAAACACAATCATATTTTTCTCTTTTCCTTTCAATCTAACATGGTCAAGTCTTTTGCCGACATCCCTTTTGGTGAAGTACATAGATCCATAAAGATCCACTGATCATTTCCCACCAACATATCTTCCATTTTGAGCTACCATAACTCAAACCTCTAGCCATTGAATTTATCGATCTTTATCTTTAAATAAATTCCATTTCCTTTCACCACAAGAATCGACTATGTAGATCTCCCACTATAATAAGGTCTACCATAAGATCGACTAAAACCCCTTAGCCAAAAAAGCATCGCCTTGAAGCCAAAATTGCTCTAATATCAAATGTAGGTTTTAACCTTGTATAGTTAATTTCTTAAATTCTCAATAAAAATAGAAAAGATACAATGGAAAACACATACATTAACACAAAAATTACCCTTGAAACCTGAACCAAGAAAACCAAAAATAATTTTCATCATTGTTTGACAAACAATAATGAAGAACACTATGGATTATCCGAATTCAATTTCTCAAAAACCACTCCACAGAAACCTACAAACTA